>NHTK01006068.1:0-55220 GCA_002938355.1 Panaeolus cyanescens | reverse complement strand
TTGACACTGCAATAATGTTGTCCCAAGGACCGGCACTATACTGTACCTGAGGCAACAATGGACGTCGGTTGCATTGTTTTCCAAAAGCAGAGGGTATACGGGACCCCCTCCCACTCGCACAGCAGTCGGCAGGTCGGGTATGGGACTCTGTTCGTAGTGACTTGACGCGTTAGAAACTGCTGAGTAAGTAACATAAGTGTTGAGTCAGTCGGATAATTTTTGTATTACGAGATGACGCGCTTCCGACTATGATTCAACGCGTCGCGTTATTTTTTCTCTACGCCAAGGGTAAAAAGATTTTACTGACGGACAGATTAGAATGAATCGCGAAGCATGCAGATGAACGTTCAGTAAAAAAAATGGATGTATTACAAATATTCGGGCTAGTGAATGATGGATGGTAGTGCAATTGTTTTTAGAATGACATGGTATTGTTTCATCAACTATAAAAACATCGAGGAGTGCCAAGATTACGCGTCTGTGAATAGGAAAAGCTGAGACCGGAGATAATAACAACCATATTAGCACAATTGACTGAGTTTGGTCAAGTTGGGAATGGTAGCCTCATGTAATAATCAAATGGAGATAAAAAAAGGGGGGACTGTGACAAATAGTGTGACACAGATTTTAATTGTAAGATTGAGATTGTTTCCCATTTGTGGATTATGCCCTTTCCCTCTTAAATACCAACAGAGACTCTGGAACAGTCTCCATCCACATCCCTTCCCTCGCACTCACTCTTACAATAATGCCCCAGAATCATTCTAAGCGCCCAATTCTCTCTCCTTCACCTTTATTATCATCTCCATTTCCTGTATGTTTTTTTCATCTTTTTTTTTCCATCTAATCCCTATTTTATTAGCCCTTTGAACGACTTGGATCACCTATTCATTTACATTCAGAACCAATTGCATCAACAGTAAGTTATCATATTTACTTTTAATTACTTTATTGACGCGTTTTTAGTCTCTGTATAGACCGACAAAGTCCGTCAGTCGCCGCAGACGCAGCCCTCGACGCGCTCTACACGCTTTTGATGACCTTCCTTGGAGATCAACTCTGGATGAATCACCACAATTCATTAATCCATCAGACATTGCAGACTTGTCTCTAATATCAAACTCTGGTCCTATTCGTACAAGAAAATCATCTCTGCGTTCTACTCCCCTCTCATCTCCACCACCAACATCACCAATAACTCCCTGCGACACCTCTTATTTATCGCGTTTCTTAACTCCACCACCAAGAATTATCCCCTCTCGTGTTTTATTCAAGAATCTTATGCCTGTCTCTTGCGATTCAGATTCATCATTACCCTGTATTACCACCTTTTGATCATTGCTGCTATTTATTCTCATTATCATCACTTGCATCATTTATCATACTGTATATTGCACAATTACCTCCTTTTTTTCATTTATTCTTTGACTTATAATTCCCTCATATCTACCATCCAACATCTACCCTCCAGCTCTTCTCTTTGCACGTAGCATTCGCTTTTTTTATATCTATCACTCCGCTTGATGCTCTCGAAGCTGTGAATTAACTTGACGTGGCACACTCTTAAACAATTTCGGACAATATAGTATATACGTAGCACCATAGTAAATAGCACTTATTCAATAAACTTGCATCTTCATCGCTCTCAATAGGGGACAGGGTAGCCGTTATGACGCCATCTCAATATGAGCAGATAAGATTGATCGTCTTGAGCCGAGTCATTTTTAACTCTGCTTCTACCACTCCAACTCTTATAAAAAAAACACTCTCTACTAATCATCATACCCCATCTTTTTTCTACAATGTCTTCCGATAGAGTCATCAACTTTGGCGCTGGTCCATCTGCTCTTCCAGAGGACGTTCTCCTAGAAGCAGGCAGCGGTCTTCTCAACTTTCAAAATACAGGCATCGGTATCGCTGAAATTTCCCATCGCTCCAAAGAATTCTCTGCATACCTCGCATCCGTCGAGTCT
This sequence comes from Panaeolus cyanescens, assembly GCA_002938355.1. Taxonomy (NCBI): domain Eukaryota; kingdom Fungi; phylum Basidiomycota; class Agaricomycetes; order Agaricales; genus Panaeolus; species Panaeolus cyanescens. Next base: position 53,247 of record NHTK01006068.1, on the reverse strand, counting down.
GAAATCAGACAACAACTAGATGTACCACCTACCCACCACATCCTTTTCCTCCAGGGAGGTGGAACAGCACAGTTTTCTGCCGTTGTACTCAACATGCTCGCACGCCACAAACTTCTCCACCCTGACATTCCAGACGCAGACAGGACCCTTGACTATGTCATTACAGGTTCTTGGAGCAAGGCAGCAGCAGCTGAAGCCGTCCGTCTTGCCAATGGCGCCACTGTCAACATTGCCGTCGACGCCCGCACCCTCTCGGCCGACGGAAAGTCCTTTGATCGCATCCCACCCCACAACACCTACAAGTTCTCTGCCGACCCCGCACTCATCTATTACTGCGAAAATGAGACTGTCAGCGGTACCCAATTCTCCAGCGACGCTCAGAGCCCGACCAGTTTCCCCTTTGATTTGTTGCCCACCAACAAACTCCTCCCACTCGTTGCGGATTATTCGTCCAGCTTCATGTCCCGCCCCATCCCCCGTCTTGCAGATCATGCCATCATTTATGCCGGTGCCCAGAAAAATCTGGGTCCAGCAGGATTGACTATCGCCATCGTCAGACAGGATTGTATCGTCGATGTCGATGCTGCTGCCAAACTCGGTGCGACACCTGTCCCCATCGGCCTCGCCTACAAGCCCTTCGTAGACCAAAAGAGCATGCCCAACACACCCTCCGTCTTTGCCATCTACGTCACTGGATTGGTACTCCAGCGAAACAAGAAACTGGGCGGCCTCAAATATTATGAAGAGGTGAATGGAAGGAAGCAGCAAAAGGTCTACACGGTTGTGCAAGAGGGTGCTGAAAAGGGCATCTTGAGACCTTTTGTCCAACCTGGAAGTGGAAGTTGGATGAACATTGTTTTCGAGGTCATTGGAGAAGGCGCTGAGAAGAGATTTTTGGAAGGCGCTGAAGCGAGAGGTCTCAAGGGCCTCAAAGGACATCGGTTTGTGTTTTTTTAATTATTTCCCTGCTTAATCTGACGCATTTCTTCTAGTTCGGTTGGAGGTATTCGCGTGTCGCTTTACAATGCCATTACTGAAGAGCAAACCGACAAACTCGTCGAGTATATACGCGAATTTATTGCTCAAGAGAAACCAGCCCTACCATCTACCCGATAAACTGCCTGTATTTCTCTCTCTTTAAATTATTCAATAGAAGCTCGGCTTAATTGCCAATTGCTTGACATGACATTTGAATTTCAATCGAACGCGATATTAATATTAATATTGATGCAATCGACGTCCTCGGAGCGGAGTATTTGCCTTTGATGGGTGCCTCGGATCGCCCATGCAAACGCGAGGCGCTCGTCGAAATTGAAATACTTCATCGATCGGGGACACCGGTGATATGCTAAACCACTACAATCATGATAGAACTCTTAAACTACGACATTATCTGCAACATCCTGCATCTTCTTGAACCAACTTATACCACCGAATCTACGTGCACGTATCCAGGATACTTGAATATCGTGCCTACGAGGGAAAAAGGCAGTCTTTGTGATCTTTTATCTCTATCCAGGACCTGTCGCGCATTTTCAACTCCAGCTCTACAGACCATATGGCGCATACAAACAAGTTTTGTACCAGTTCTAAAGCTGCTGCCTCAATTCCAGCGAGAACCCGATCTTGGAGACCTTTGGGTATGTCACCCTTTATCGTACATACGACCAGTGATCAACCCTCGAGCAGGTCCTCAACGGTGATGTTGCTCCTTCCGATTGGGATAGATTCGACTACTACGCAGATATGATTCAAGAAATGCACGTATTACGCAGGCTGCCAAAAGAGAATAACTCACAGACTCATCTCATCCACGATTCGGTGTTCTGTTACCTCCTTCAATCCAGAACTCGGGTTCTGTTTCCAGATCTTTTTGTGCTCAGCATGACAGCAGATATACGGCTGCCTTTTCTATACTCACCTTCATTGAGACGTGTTGTGCTTCATGCAGATATACCTGTGCCCGATTTTGATCACGAAATAGCGCACATTCAGTGGAATCCATGGGCATCAAGCCTCATGGACCGCTTGCATTCATCCCCTGACCTTGAGCATGTATCCTTAAAACGTATAATGATTCGCCCATACACCCTACGTGCTCTTTTTGCAGCGCCCAGACTGCAAACACTCGAGGTTGCGGTCGCTCCATCATTCTTCCTGAGCGACCTTGCTCAGATCGTCAATACCCCACCCACAGCACCTCAACTTTTATTTCTTCGAGAACTAAGAATATCATGCCTCCGCGAGCCCTACAAGACAAGGCGATCGTCAGCTTCAATGGGCAACCGGCGCTTATCTACCCCCAAACTCGAATTGCTCGTCATCACCGCCCAAATCAACTACATCGCCACACTCTGCGATATAATCGACTGTCAAAACCTCAAACACTGCGAGCTCTCTGTAATCCAAAACAAATCAATTTCATTAGCCACTCAAGCTACCCTCCACGAGAGCATCGCGTCTCAAATCGTCAAACTATCGTCGCACAATCTCGAATCCTTGTCCATCCTTCCGTCACTGAATCATATGTTCCCGTTCCAGCCAATGAAACCCAGCCACTTTCACCCTTTGTACAAGCTTCACAGGATCGAAAAATTGGTCCTCGATTGCATCCCATTCATACCTACTGACTCGGATTTGGCATCGATGGGACAATCGTGGCCTATGCTCAAAGTACTGCAAATCCCTCTTCCCCGTCATACAGCACGAAAACGCTGATAGAGCTCTGTCCTCGGCTCGAGCAATTAACTCTCGATTTCGACGCTACTACTCCAGCTTCCATTCCAAACGTCCCTAAGGAAGAACACTGGCCACCCGGGCGCTTGCAATCTCCCCTCTGGAATTTGCATATCAACAATTCCACTCTGCGTGCCGATTGTGTAGAGCAGACCACGGCGCTGCTAAAGTATCTGTTTCCGAATCTGAAGTGCTTGGAAGCTGATGCATCCCTTGATGATTCTCACTCTGATGACGAGGACGATGGCTTCTGGCCCGGGCATCCATTCACGTTTGACAATTTACATAGAGGGCGTTCGTTATGGGTCCAGGTTCGAGATAGATTGCTTTGTCCAGCCTAGTATAATACACTTCGAATTGCAAATGATTCAACGGGAGTGGTATTTATTACAATACATGTACAATTGAGAGATCAGTCAAAGTCCATGACTCTGTTACGGACACGCGACCAAAATTGGATGGCAAGAGAAAATCCAAACACCATTGCTTGTATGTTTGGGAATAGCTGCTTGAGAAGAACTGCCAACGGTTCAATGCAAGCCTCGTTTACATGGGAATCATTGACATTCAGACGCCACAGACGTGATTGTGTGGAACTGGCTATGAGGCGCCGCCCTTCAAGTTCTACCCTTGGTATAGTGGATGGATCCGTCGCATCGAAAGTTAGATCCAAGCGCTCGAGATAAGGGCAGAGTTCTGCCAAGGTCTTTATCCCCTGGGCGGTCAACTTGGTCGAAGACAGCGCTATAGGCAATGGTATATCTAATATTTGCAGATACGGCCATGACCGTGCCATCAGCTCTAGATCGCCATTTGCTAACACGAAGGGCGTAAAATACTCAAACGAGAAAACCACGAGGTTTTGCAGTCGGTATAAAGGAAGGAGATCATCCGCCGTCATTGGCTCAAAGGCCATCCCTCCTTGATGATGGCCTGTTTGAAAGTAGATTTCCTCCAGTTGGTTGCAGGATAGGTGGCAGATACGTTTCCAAATACGCTCATACAACCTAGATTGAGTGCGTAATACGGGTCCGGAGAGCAAAGATGCTTTGAAAGCACGAAGGGATGTACCTTCGATGCTTTCACACAGCCAAGCTATACTTTCAAGCGTGCCTCGGATGTGAAGATCTCGCAAGTTGGGTGCCTTCAACTTCTGGACATGGTTCATAGGAACATTGTCGGGGAAGACATCATCTGCGCTTCGATTTAAGCAGAAGATAGCCAGGCTTTCAAGGTTGTGTAGAGTCGGAACCATGTCCAGTGCTTCCAAAAATTGCGTATGAAAATTGTCAGGGGATAAATGGAACTGAAGAGAGCGGATGCCCGAAGTCGCGAGGAGGCGCTGTAAAGCGGATGTATGCACCATAACCGAGTTCAGCGCAACACTCTGAATATTGGGTGACATGGCACAAATTCGATTGACATAGTTTGAGACCAATGGATCTGCGCGGTTGCCATCATACCTGGAGGCTGTCACGGAGACGTATCGGAGGGCAGGGGAGCAGAAAAGGTGAAGTATCGTGCCCACTTCAGTGAAGACTTTCGATAGTCTGGGAAACAATACGCTTTCTCTGCAAGATAGAATATAGACATAAACAGAATCGTGGATTTTCTCTGCGTTCAATCCAAAGGATTGATCTCGGGGATGAAAATGTATCTCTTCAATCAATCGGGCATAAACGTCGAATCTTTGCCAATCTGTTTTGGAGATGAAACCATCAAGGAACTGAAATTCGAGAGTCAGTGTCAGGCGCCAGAAAAAAGGGTTTGATGTACCCAATAATTTCTTCCGTTATTGAGGTCAGAGGTATCTTGTGTGAATCGTGGAATGAGCTTTAGAACTGGCAAAATGCGGTCCTGTCGTCGCCATAAGGCTTTCAATGATGGGTCCTTGAGCTCTTCGCATGTCCTCGCAAGAGCAAAAAGCGCGCTACAAGCCAATTTGTATGTTGTAGATGAACTTGAGCCCTCCTCTTTCTCTTCTTGAAGCAAAGTAATGACATTGGTCAAAACGTCAAAGTTGAGCCGTCCTTGTAACAAGGACATCCTGCTACGATGGGAGTTACAGATACAAGGCTTCGAGCAGTTGTGTAGATTACCAAACCCAACTGAATATCAATGCTGGTCCCACGCTTAGATCATGGGTGTTATCTATAGTCCAAATCCATAACGCCGCACTGAGAAAGCCTGTATTCCCATTTTTCATTATTAGTCGAATTAGTACATAACGTATAAAATGTGTCCATCCCGTTGAGAACGACAAAAGTCACCCAGATCCCATTCCTACAACAAACGTGCTTCGGCCACCTCTGGGCAATATGAGTACCTTTTCAGCCCCGTGAATCTGATATGTCTCCAGACTTGGAACCGCCAGCGAGCCCATGGTCACGGCTCCAGAGATCGGTAGAGCGGTTACTGATATTCGTGGAAGTAGAAACTCTCCATGCTGAAGCGCAATAAGGGTTATAGGAACAGTATAAGTCTCGCCATCCTGTTATCAACATCAGTGGATCTCCCATTGAAAAGAGTGATAAAGACCCTACCCTGGCAACAAAATCCCCGCGCTTAGGACCACTAACTAACCATTCACGAATAACTTCTTCGATGTTATAACGCAGGAGGTACTGCTGATTTCGATCATTGTCTTTTGAACCCCAGTGAAAGCTCGTGTGAATGGTAAGGTTGGCGGAGATGGGCTGCCCTGCATACAATGCAGGCAACTCATTTGTGCTTGATTCCTTGGCAAATGGTGTAGAGATGATGCTAATACGAGCAGCTGCCACGATCTAGGCAAGGTTGAGACACGGAAGTATAAAATAAAGCGCAAGCTTACGTTCATGAAGGGAACGTCAACGGGAATATAAATCTCGCGCCAGGCTCCGTCAGGTGGGTCTGCATGTCGGTGCTCTGACAGTGCCTAGACACGTACACATTTCAGTGAGGCAAAGTTGAAGTATGTCGTGCATATAAGTTTACCTGTCTCGCATTTTGCAACAAATCCCCAATTGCTCCTGTTTCCTTGTGCACGTCCGGGACGTGAAGTTCCCCCGTAATATCATAAAGATAGACCCATCCAGCGTCACTTTCCAATGCGTTGATCAACTTGCTAACAACAAGAATCCGGTGCCGAGGCGAAGAATCCTTGCCTTTAACAAGTTTTCGGACCTCCTTTTCGACGATTGATTCAACTTCCTCTCGAAGCATTCGGTATTTTATCCTTAAGCTCAACGAATCCCTGACTATGATTCTTTTTAGATAAAAGAGTGTACCTGCACTTCGATAACATACCAGGTCCCATTGACGAATCTAAGGAAAAGAGGAAGTTGGCAGGTTGATCAGGCGTGACAGTCTGGAAAATCCCCAGTCAGCCTGAATATATGCATCGAGTTAACACCACTTACGACCACACGCCGTTTTGCTGTGGAAGGGGTAATGGTTACACCCTCCAAACCACCTGGCGGTAGGTCCAAGCTAGCGTCACATATTCGAATATGTTGGTGGCTCATCGTGGACACGGTAAACTTGGAAATTAGCTTCGTTCCCCTAAAGAAATCTTCGACGTTGACCTGCAGAGGTAGTGTGGTGATCAAAACTCTTGTAAACCGCGACACCCGAACTATTGAAGGCTCTTCTGTTGTTGTGTATTCTACTTCCAAAAGTACTTTCTTCGGCGACGTCAGCAATTGCAAACCGAGAGCAATGACGGTGCTTACCATAGCGGAAAGCGCAGAAGCATCCGAGTGAGGTACAAGGAACGTCAATGTCGAATCCTTCTTGATGTTGTCAACTTCAATCCCTCCAGGTGTTGCTCTGAACGTTTGTTCGTCGTCTTCATCCTCTTCACTGTCGTCTTCATCTTCATCCGAGCTTGAGTCCTCATCTAAAAGAGTTGATCAGGATTCCAGAAGATGCCAAGTCATCAAATATAACCTGCCATCGTCTAACAAAACCGCTTGCTGAGACCGGAAGCTCACTGAATGTGACGAGAGCCGTAGCTTTAGGTGCGAAATAGCGTTTCTCCCCGTTGTGATCACTGCCATCGCTGAAGGAGGTTTGCCAAGCTCAACTATGAAATAGTGATTAGTACATAACATATAGGGGGGACAATTTGGGACGAAACTTACTTTTATTAGACTGGAAAACTTTTGCATCCAATGCCAAAGGGTCCGGAGGTACTCTTACCAGGAGTGGCTTACTTGGCTGAGGTTGAGCCTGCAACCCTTTACGATAATTGGATTGCAGCAGTAGGCGTCCGGCTCGTATCTCGCGAGAATCAAGCATAAATGTACCTGATGCAGATGCCTTGACCTTCTGATCAATATTTTACTCGAGGCGCGATGTGGCATTATTACTCACAGGACAGAATAATGTCAGGTCAGTCTTTCCTGGCTGACAACCATTGGGTATCGGACAAGAGTAACGGAACCTTTCCGATTCTCGCCCGATCAGTGTTACAGATATTTCATCTGCCGGGAATATCTATTGAGCGCTTTAAGAAAGGCAACCTCCGACAGAACACAAAAAGCTTACGCATGATAGATGATTAGTTATGGATACATCAAGGTAAGAACCATCTCTATTCTCATCCAGGGTTGCGGTGCTGGAAACACGAACGGACAATGCAGGATGATCCGGATGAGCGAGATCTAGCATTTAACATCAGTTGGCATTGGCGTCAATAAAAGGTGAAAACTTACCACTCTCTAAGCTTTCAGAAGCCAGGCGTAATGATTTCACCAAAGTAGAGACATAATCGATCTTGTCGCCCTGATGACACAGTAAATTTGCCCCGTAGTGCTCGACATAGCTCTTGAGAAATGATAACACAATGTGGATCCATTCTCGATCTTGAGACTTCTGTAACATGGCATGTGTGTCCAAGGCCCGTGAAAGCATTAACGACTCCAAACTCGTCCACGCATGAGGCGCATAGTGAGCGGGTAGAGATGTAAAGGTATTCAAAGCACCTTCGATGTTGCCTCGATGACTTCGCTTTCATGAGCTTCCATGGTTAAGAGGAGAGGGGCGGAGGAGAAGACTTACAGGTCAAGCGCAGCCAGATACCCGTGTAGCTTCAAGGCAAATTTTCGGCGACCTGCCTTGGCGTAAAAGTCAATAGCACGATTGGTGACCGCTATATATAGCTCGTAAAATGCATTCTCGTTGGCTAACGCTGCATTAAGAGTGTCGCTTGCAAAGCGGATTGGTGTGCCTTGGCGTAATTCTTCATGGGATACCACGGCTGTTGAGAAGGGTGGCCGCTTTGGTAGATGCTTCCCCTCAATACCAATAATATCAAGCTAAACAAAGAGGATGAACTTCCATCTGACGTCAACAATTCTGTGCAAAGATACCTGACTCCGCGCAATGTCCAGCAGTTCCCCCTTTCCTGCACCCGTCGACTTCAACCCTTCAAGTTTGTACGCCGTCTCCCAGTTGTTGCACTGTTCAACTGCGCTCAGAGCCGAAGAATATATCCAGGCCTGTATGAACAATGGTGGAAGTGTTTCCTGCAAAGTATTAGTATATGCATCGTCGTGATGTGGATGCGACCAACCTCTACTTCTCGTAGACGACAGCCAAATGCATTCAAAAAGTATCCAACTTTGCTGGTAATATCACTCATATGCCCCATTTTCGCCAGAATATGACACTGTCTGGCAAGGAGGTATATGCGGAAATCAAAGATTGAAATAGTGTTCGCGAGGATGAGGTCTCTGTAATTCTTGCGGGTTAGGGATAAGATGGGCGAAATCTCGTCTCTGGTATCGTGGTGAATAAGAGAGCCAAACCACGACATATTTTTCTCTTTGGAAACCTTCCAGAACGAGGTCTCTAGCTCCTCGTAGATGGTCAAAGCCTCTTCGTAGAGATTCATTCCTTCAAATGATGTAGCTAAGCATTCCTGTGAGTATGTAAGTCTCAAATGATGTTCAAAGTTCCAGGGCATACCTTGAGGATGAAGAATGTGCAAAAGTTCCACCCAGGCATGTTTTGTTGGCCTTCTGAGCGGCGAACCTCCTCTTGACGCGCAGCGATTGCGGAATCGAATGAATAGATAATGCACTCCTTTAGCTTGTTGATAAACTCAGCCCATGCGAGCGGATTTTCGTTTCCAGTAATCCAGTTCATCTGTAGTATACTGGCGTTTTGTTTTATAGTTGGACGCAAATCAAGCGTGAAATAAGCACATACCGATCCCTCTTATCCGTATTAAAGTCCGTCTTTAGCTTATCTAGAACAGAGCCTTTCATTTGGAAGAACGTGTTTGATTGTCGCGCGGTATCTGGTCGTATTATCTGCAGAATCATCCATTCTTGACACTTTCGCGACATTACACTAGTATGCCAATCCTTGATCTGCTTCTTCAAAGTTGTGCGGTATGTTTCCAGGTCCGAATCCTAGGGTTCGTTAAGCTATGTGCGCTGCAAGCATGTTGATAACTGCAGTGCGTACCTCGCAATGTACGACATAAATATGTACCAGTGGCTTGTCTAATAGAGTGACCGGTATTTGAGATGCATGTTCTTCCCGAAGTGAATCGAAAGGGACAAATGTAACGTCTAGTTCCTGTATAGTTCTGACTGATCTGGAAGGACTTTTCCAATGCAGATTTCGGAGAGGTAGCTGAGAAAGAATGGCGGCATAGACTTTCTGCCAGTTAGGTGATGCGAGAAATATTTGTGGTGCTGAAAATGATACAAGAACGCGATGCTGTCCGGAACCATTTTGGAGTGATACAGACATGCCTAACCGCTAGATGCTGCTCCAAACAAGACAAATTCAAAGAAATGCTCCCAGAGCAGTGGTCGTCGACAAGACTTAATCCGAAGGGTGTGTAAGATAAAGGAAGAAAAGAAACTAAATATCACGGTCGTTGCGGGGATGGAAGAGGGGAAAGATGACGATGGCCGTGGGAATAAAATTAATACATCATCAACTTTTTGAAGAATAATCTGAATATTGATTTCTGTTACAGACACTTAAAAATGCCAGGTCCTGAAGATGCTAGTACTTCAAAATCGGCCACACCAGAGCCTCCAAAAACTTTTAAATCTTTGGGATTAATAGACCCTTTGCTGGAAGCCCTACAACAGGTTGGGTACAAAGCTCCTACCGAAATCCAATCGCAGGCACTACCTCATGCACTTGAAGGTCGAGATATCATTGGTATTGCATCCACTGGTTCAGGAAAAACTGCTGCTTTTGCTTTACCTATACTCCAAAAATTATGGGAAGAACCGAAAGGACTCTTCGCGTGCGTACTAGCCCCAACCCGTGAACTTGCGTATCAGATATCTCAGCAGTTCGAAGCGTTGGGCTCAGCAATGGGTGTGCGATGCGCTGTACTCATCGGTGGAATGGACATGCCAACCCAACAAATTGCTCTGGCTAAAAGACCCCACATTGTGATCGCCACCCCAGGGCGTTTGCTGGACCATCTAGAAACCACAAAAGGATTCAGCTTGAGGATGTTAAAGTTTTTGGTGAGCATACACTTGTTTTTTTTTTTATATCTTCTTCTTACTTCTATTTTATAGGTTCTTGATGAAGCTGATCGTCTGCTTGACATGGAGTTCAGCGAATCGATTGACAAGATTCTGAAGCTGATTCCTAAAGAGCGAACAACCTATCTATTCTCTGCAACTATGACCACCAAAGTCGCAAAACTGCAGAGGGCGAGTTTGACGAATCCAGTCAGAGTCGAAGTGAATACCAAGTACGTATTGAGTGCTGAGTAGTACTCTTGACTCCATGGATTTGACTTACATCATTACTTCAGATACCAGACTGTTGACACACTACTACAATATTACCTGCTCATGCCTTTTAAAAATAAACAAGCATACTTCATGTACTTAATGCATACCCTCCAACAAAACTCCATTATCGTTTTCACAAGAACAAAAGCCGAGGCACAAATGTAAGTCTTCACTTCCTTGCGTGTTAATGTCCTTCCTCATCTATCCACCTTCAGGCTTTCCATCATGCTTCGAATCCTTGGTTTTGCCGCAGTGCCCATCCACGGAGACATGAGCCAAAGCCAACGGTTAGGTGCTTTGGGCAAATTTAAAAGTGGAAACAGAAAGGTTCTAGTTGCGACAGATATTGCCAGCCGGTGCGTCTAAATATGTCCTAACCACGTTGGAGCCATCGCTAATGAGTTGCTTAGTGGACTGGATATCCCCTCTGTAGATGTGGTTATCAACTACGATGTACCTCAGCACTCGAAAGATTACATTCATCGTGTGGGAAGAACCGCTCGAGCAGGACGAGCCGGAAAATCAATTACACTTGTCACACAATACGATGTCGAACTCCTCCAACGGATAGAAAAGGTCCTCAACAAAAAGATGGACGAATACCAGACAGAAGCGGAGGATATCGCTGCCATGAAGGAGCGCGTGGAAGAGGCAGCTCGTATGGCTAGAGCCGAAATCAAAGATGCAGAGCAGAGCGGCAAGGGCAAGGGCAAAAAGCGGAGACACGAAGAAGGTGGTGGTGGAAAGGATGACCGGGACCGTGACGATGATGTAGTGGAAGCTGGGATGCCTCGCATGAAAAAGTCGAAGAAGCATAAATAGACTTGTCTCCTCATCGCATGAACATCAAATCAGAACGTAGGACGTATTTTGTTCCTTTGATTACCGGTGATCCTTCGTGCAACATGCATTCTTGACCATGCCTGTCAGAGAAGCGTCAATTGTGCAACTAGGTTCCCGTCACTTGTTATCACATACCGATGCAAGAGGGCAGTGCCCCGTTTGAGTTGGGGTGTGATGACTTTGCGAGGTTTTCCCCTTTCCTCTTTGTAAAACAGAGTCTGTGGCAAATGAATTCAACTGCGGCAGACCAAGGAACAAACCCTTACCTCGCCGCCCTCGACCCCGTCCTCAATTCCAGTCAGGTAGATCAAGAGTGTCCATTCCGATTTAGCTCCTGTCAGTGGGTCCTTGACGGAGTCGTCGTAATGAGGCCTTTAAATCCACACTTATGCGTGAGTGTCATGAGTGCTTTCATGCCTAATGTCGCTTACCCGAAATATTGAGAAGCAGTATACTTATAAACCCTGATATTGCTATTGCAAAATTGCGGGTGACGAGGACTCTCTGGAGCAGCTGGTCTTCTCATCGATGTTGGATAAGGAAACGATGGGAGATGGGGAAGCAGAAGAGCATGAAGTTTCTGAGCAAAATCAAGGGACGAAACTGAGAATCGATCTAATATAAGGAGAGGATGAGAGACGAGATCCCGAGGGCAACAGACGTTGGTATACGTACGGTTGACTCGTTCCGCTTCGCCCCTCTTTTTCGGTGGTGTAAGCTCTAGAGGAAGGCTGTCTATGAACTTGACATATGATTTGCATTCTTGTAGAGAAAAGAGATTCTTGAAACCATCAGCTACGACAACTCTGTGCCAGTAGACCAAAAGACAGTTACATCAATGACGATAATTTGGTCATCCAATATAGTCTGGCATTCAAGATTAGTTTTAGCTGCTACGTCTGGAAACACGACCTGAGGTGTGGAGGATATGGTGTTGCCGTTAGCAGCGACATTCTGAGGTTTTTCGGATTTCTTCTTCGCCATTGTCAGCAAAAGCTGATGGTCAACGTTCAAGTGATGTAATGAAAAACAAACCTGGCAATCACACGTTCGTTTGTACTATGTAGTTGGAAATAAACAACATCGACGAACAGTCAAAGGCAATACATCGTAGATGGTATTATTTTAACACAAGGCCAATAAATTACCATTAAACCCTAATATCAATCCCTCGACACAAAGGTCCGCTTCCCACAAGCGTAGCCAAACCAAACCCCCACGATTAATAGAATGTTGCAAGTGAACAAAATAGCAGATGACGTGAATGTAGATGGGAATATGTTCCAGGCATACTCAATGCCGAAAAATAAAAGAATTCTAATATTGAAGGGCGTCAGGAATGAGCAGAGAAAGAAAAGGATATCCTCACTTGACGGGGGTTGGATACCGTGTTCTAAAAGTTAGAAAAGGGATTTGTTGACAGTACCACGAATAAAATTGATAATGTAGCGACCGCGCAAATAATATTCCAACAAGATTGGAAGTGAAAAGGACAGTCGCGACGACTGTCATGAAAAAGTCAGCGTGTTTCATGGACGGGGCCATCGAGGTAACATACAATCAGGTGTTGTCAACGCGATTTCCGCAGGAAGTAATGGTCTCTTCAATGCGCGCCGAATAACAAACCATGTCCCTCCATCCAGTTCACACCACTTGAAGAGACCAAACGCCACAAGTAGCGACAAGTGGCCAACTAAAAGAGCGACTGAGAGGCGGGGGCTCAAAAACGTCTCTTCATCAAAAAACCTCCAATTGACAGTCCACTTGTAAAGGAATACGCGTTCAAAGTCGAATGCGCAGCGGAGGTATGCCCAAGGGTCCTCTTTTAAAAAAGGAATGGCGAAAAGAATTTGAGTTGCGGCGATAGTGACCATGGACATAAAAGTGGATACAAGGCCCCTCCTTTTGACGAGTATGACAAGAAGACCAGGAAGATATAGCAGGATGGACATCTTGACCGACAATGCGAAACTGAACAATGGTCAGAAAATGCCTCGACTAAAAAAAGGGAAGAGTAGGGCGGACCTGAAGAGCATTATCCCAGTATCAAAGTACCCTCTTTGGAATGCCACGATTGCAGCCTGGACCGCAACAACAGCCCAGCAATCATTGAAAAGTCTCAGCACGTAGATTGAGTGAAGACGTTTGCTCAAGGGTAGTAGTAAGATCGCCCAATTCGGGACATTACCAGCCAAACGATAGATGCTGCAGGATAGAAAAAGCGACGCAATGTACAGTGTGGAGTAGATCCACTGTGCCAATGGAACATTTATTCCGCCACCAGTTATATCATAAAGGAACTGGTGAACGCGAACGTGTCCGGCAGGATACCTGAATGTAAAATGTCACCATTGGCAAGCAGCGCAGAATGAAATTGGAGGCGCACACCAGTGGACCAGTTGGACCGGTGATTAGTGAGTAGTTATGTTGACCTCCAAGAAAAACTTTGATTTGTATCATATAGGTTTCCCAGTCAATTTCTGTGTCTAAAAATAATGTTTAGAGTTGGATGGGTTAGATGGATATGAACTACTGACATGGTACATATTGCACGATGAGCGAGGTTAGAGCGACCTCTCCCAGGATCACCAATCCTGCCAATATCCAGAAGTAACGAGAGTCAAAGAGAAGACTGTGTATACATGCAAGTCCAGTTTGAACGACGCCATGGCGGTTCAGAGAAGAGTTTGCCATGGATGCCGTGTGAAGCTATGGCCTGGTAATATCCGTGCTGGGCGTAATCAACCTCATCCTTTTTTACTTCTAGGTTATTTTTCTGAGAGGCCTGTGTTTTTTTTACAAAAAGAAGGATGGTCACCACAAATGTAGGTAGGCTCTATTAAGCATCAGTTGTATCGAAACATAGCATGTATAGCAGGTGGGATAGAATAATGAACAATGAATAATACATCTATTACACAGTATGCAAACATCATATAACTTCTTCCATGTCCTCATCATCTTCGTCACTGTCTTCTATATCTCCCAATTGCAACGGTGCCTGAAGAGGAGCCAACGGTAGCTCAACTGTATCTTCATGCTCCTTGGCAGCTGAAGGAGGTGCATGTTCAGGCTCTGATTCTGGGACAGGAGGGGGTATGATAACAGGTTCTGGTTGTGATTGTGATTGTGGTTCGAAAGAAGAAGGCAAAGCGGTCATAGGTGGTGGTGGCGGCGGTGGTGGGACGAGAGACGCCATTGGAGGTGGCAGATCAGGTAGTGGTTGCATCTGGGGTATCGATGGGGTGGGGGCGGTAATGGGGATGATGGGCTGAGGTAAGGGTGAAATAACGTGAGGAAGGGAGGTTTCGGTTGCGGGTGGGGCATTTTCTGACTGCGACAGCTCGGCCAATTGAGCTGCGAGCAATGCCAACTGTGCTTGTAGCTCCGCACGGGGACCTCCCGTTTGCTCTTCCTCTGACTGGGGTTGAAGAACTGGAGCGGACGATGCTTGGGTCCCTGATATTGGAATATCAGACTGGGTGGTCTGCGGATTCGCTTGACTATTAGCCAAAGCAGCTTGTACATGAGATAAGAGATTCTCCACCCCGCTTGCAATAAGCTGGTGCTCTGCTGCATCGTCCTGAGTATGGCTGTCAGATGTAGCATTGGCGGAATCATCCGCTGGCAACTTGAGAAGATCTCCAAAATTGATGGCGTTAAGGATTGTTTTAGCTGCCTCATAAGCATCCGAAGATTCTGTCGTTTCCGCAGGTTTGACGGATGCAGAGACATTGGCTACTGGTGCTACGACCGCAGGAGTAGCGGCTGGCTGCGTGTATGTAATTGGTTGCTGCTGGTATTGATATCCATACGGTTGAGCTGGATAGCCAGGTTGAGGTTGTTGAGCAGTAGTGCCGTGATGAACCAGAGGTGCGTGTGTAAACGGAGGACCAGCCGGAGTCGCAGTTGGTTGAGACGTTATCGAGGGGTGAGTTTGTGGTCTTCGAGTCGTTCTGCGTGAGGTCTAGAAACAGTAAACGTTTTAGCCAACGAGGAAAGGCGTTAGAGAATATACTAACATTTCCACCCTCCCATGACGCGCTGAGACGATATTTTCCTTGTGAGCTCTTTTCGAACCGACCGCGTTTGAAGGCTTTCTGTAAAGCCTGGCTTGCAGAAGGTCTGAAATTGGACTGTAAAGGGTATCTTTTCGCCATCCAGGTAAACAGATCCTTGGGAGCCCATCCTTCAGCGTCTGGACAATCCGCCAAAGCCTCAACAATCATTTCCTCATAGCTTGGAAGATCGTCCGGATTGACCTGCCCATCAGGTCCTGGTGCAACGATTGGCATTACATTATTGTATATTGAGGTTGGAGTAACTGTAGGATAAGGTTGATGAATCTGAGGGGCAGCTGGTGGTGGTGCTGGCGCATAACCAGGCTGCATGGGTGGTGGCGGTGGATAAGCGGCATAAGGATAGGCATATCCCCCAGCGTAATACTGTGGCTGAGGATACTGAGGATATGCATATGGATAAGCGGGTGGTTGGGGTGGAGTGGGTTGACCTGGAGTGGCAGCGATTGGTGTGGGTGCAGGAGGAGCAGTTGTTGAATGTTCAGAGGATGTAACAGAAGCAGCGACAGTAGCAGTAGCAGGTGTATCAGGGTTAGGAGGATTTTCGGTGGGTGTTGTAGTTGATCCAGTGGACTCAAGACTTGTTGCAGACGTTGACTCAGACGGTGCAGACACCTCGTTGTTGACCTCCTCGGGCTGCTTATCAGGAGGCCTTGGCTCAGTTTCCTTCTCTATCTGCTGCTCTGATCCTGAAGATTCATTTTGTGCAGGAGATTCAAGGGAATCCATTGCATTCCCATCCTCTTGAACCTTTTCTGGTTCTGGAGGCTTCTCCGCTGCATTTTTTGTACTCTGCAAATGGCTGATGGCAGCATTGAGATCAAGTGGCCATATCGTACTCTTGACGTATGGAGGTACATGTACATCGAATGTTAAACATATTTCGATGATTTGTTGAGGAGGAAGAAGTGCAAGATATTGTCGTTTGAGGTCGTGATCTTGAGGCCCTGAGTTGAACAAAACTGTAGCTTACAATTTAGATTTGTTTTAATGAGATATATACCTGGAGGTGGTAACTGATAATATGGATGATAATGAGGATGCGGTAAAGAGGCAGCATAAGGCGCAGTGGCCACCTGCATAGTGCCGTAGAGCTGCACAGTTTTTCAGAACAAGGTTCGGCACGATTCCACTGGATCACAAAATGACTTTGACAAACAAATCAATCATAACAACTTTTTTATTGCCAATCTTTAGGTTTGGATTTCTGAATCTATTGCGCCTTTCTCATCAGAACAAGATCTTCTACTTTTATCTCTCTCAGGCAACATAGTTGTATTATTATCTCTTGAATGGTGCCATCTCTCATGACCACCGATATCTATTACATCAACCTTTCAATCTTAATGTCAAGAACCTCAAGGCTATACGACAGAGCTTGTTTGAAAGTTCAATAGATAAAACAGGGTCATCTACTTGTGGTGCTCTACACGATATTACTGGTCGACATACGACCATATGACCAGAGGTTTCTCCTATTATGAGCATTGTCATAGAGAACAGGGATACGATCACTATCGGCCAATGACTGAAATTAACTGCACCATCTGAACCGTATAAAAGGGCGCAATGTCAGGCTGTAAACCCTCAGCAAAGCCCCAGCTTTCAATCAGCCGAACAATTACCATGCAATCAGTATGTTTAGGACATCCCAGTTCTTCTCATGACTCATCGTTGCCTCTTAGGTCGTCGCCGTCCCCGTCAACTACACCTGCAGTAACACCACCTGCCAATGCACCTCAGAGTATTTTATTCATGTTGTTGATACAACTACATTGTCGCTGACATCGCTTGTATGTTGTAGGTGTGACTGCAGCTCCAAGCAATGCCACAACTGAACGTTATCTACGATCTTGCCCGCAATTTATTAACCTTCATGCCACCTGCCCTGTCTTTCTATTGACCATAAATCAAATACCCAGATTGTCGTTAAACCCATTCACCGTTGTAAAATTTCTGTAAAAGCAACACATATTTGCCATTGTTCAATCTGTGATATCGTGATACCTATTGTGACCTACCCGCTCCTGACAAGATCACGATTCACCTGGAGCATAAAGAATTATAACATGATACAAGATTATATTAATTATTTCTCGAGACATAAGATAATACCAGCCGCAGACTAAACCTGCGACTAATCCAATGGAATACAGAGGAATGAAAAAATGCCCTATTATATCAGAAAGTGCAAGGCTATGAACGAATATGTGAATATGGATCAACGAAGAAGACGAAACAAGGTATGGTACAATCCACCAATCTGTCGGGGGTATTGAATGATAGGTAATGAACTGATTACAAAGGACGAAGACAAGAGAATGTATGGAGTGTGCAGAAAATGAACGAATTAGTGAAGGATACGATATAAAATTGTTTAGGATTCGAATAATGGTGCAAAAAATTGGGCAAAGGCAACGCAAAAAGTGAAAGGCAGCAGAAGGGAAGGTGTTTGGATAACGAGGCATGGTCAAACGTCTTGGGACCCCACCGTGTCGAGGTTGTAAACCTACATCACTTCCACCCAGAGTTCGCCATGTAGCCTCAAAGCCGCCACACAGCTAAAACTGCTGCGCAGACGGCCATCAGCAACTAGAGCCGATCCCCTGCTGGCTTTGAAGAAGAAGATAATTTTTGTTCATGGGAAATCATGAGGGTCCACAGGAAAAGGACGAAATCCAGAGCGGCATACAGGGCTCTAATCGCCCGAGCCGCATAGTGGCGAAGGTTCTAGTAGGAACCCTTTTTTTGTCGCGTTGTAATTTCCGGTGGGGTGGGTGATGTATCTCTTTCAAATCGTGATGCCTGCAAACGACGTCAACCCCGAGGAAGATCCCATCCCCCGAATTGACGAATTAAAATACGGATGTAGAAGATTCGAAGAACACCAAGCCCAAATTTAGGAGACTTGCTAGGAAAATGAGAGTGTTGCCCATGAAAGACGTTCGAAGCGTGACGAGGCATGCACACATTCGCCAATTCATGAAACCAAGAGTTTGTGTGTGTGATATATGTCGACCTGGAGGATGTTATGCTTCAAAGTCGTACAAAACCTTGCCGCCAGTCGTAAAGTTCGATCCTTCAGAAGCATTGCGCAACAACGGATCAAGCGAGGCTAACTCGTCCCTGATGCCGTTCCGTGCAAACGCGTCAAGATCCTTCAGAAGCGTAGACGTGATCCTCTAAAGCGTGAAAACCACGCGTCAGAAGAGTTTGATAACCAGTGAAAAATCAGGGTCATAGCTACCTTGAGTTTCTCATCAATTTTCTGAACCATCTCTCCAAGGGCCTTATTCCATACTGCAGGAGGAGGGCTTCCAAGGGTTCCACCAAACGTGGCGGAACCCATCAACGCGGCTGAGGGATTCGCAATCGCCCATAAACTGCTACTCAACTCGCTTTCAAGAGGAGGGGCTGACAAGGGACCACTCCCGTTGTGATGACCGTTATGAATTCCGTGACCAGGTTGGTGTAGGTTAGGGTTGGATTGCTGATACGGGTTACTAGGGAAATAACTTGTGGGTTGTGACTGGGCGTGTTCTCCTGCGAATAGATATGATACGCCTGGATGAGGGGAGAGCAAGCCAAGTGGACCCATCATGTGTTGATTTGAATGAGGAAATGGAGATGGGCCCAAAAGCTTGCCGATTTTATTATAGACTTCGGATAGAACGTCAAGCAGTGAAAGGAGGGTTTGATGATAGTCTAAAGGAAACGGCTGGAGAGGTTGAAAGATCTGTGAATACCCGACGATTTGTAGATTTGTACAAAATATACTGACTGTGGATGGTGCTATCAGATACGACGCGTCAATGGGCGAGTCGGCATATGATCCCGTGTACTCTGACACTTTCCTTCCAGCCTTCGGCAAGAATCTCCGTCGCTGCGTTCAATTCGAAATGAATACGGAATGGATAACGATAACATGAAAGATGAACAAACCATTTTGGACTGCTTGTCACCATCATCTTTGGCTTGATCGTATTCCGTGATGGTGTTGAGGAGACCACGTAGCAGATCTTGAGGTTGGTTAATATCCAACAGAGTTGATAGCGACAACCCAAGAATAGCGAAACGTGCTGTCCTACATGGCAACACATTGGTTCACAGAGATGACATGTCGGTTGAGAAATATGTGCAAACCTCTTTTTCATTGCATTGTTGTTGAAGACCTTGTCAAGTTCTGACCGAGATATTAGGATAGTGTGAAACCAATGACTTCGCCTATGACCATGACAAAAAAACAAAGATAAGAAATAGAGAAATTTAACGGAAAGATAGACTCGAATAATTACCCTTCATGAATACTCCTGATGTAAGTGAGAGTTGTTATTCTCTTCTGGACGAGTTCCCTGAGGTACTCGACGGAAGTTCCTTGACCAAGAGGTGGACTTTGTGCGCCTGTCAGAGCAGAACCTACTGTTTCTGAATGCAATGACTGTGCATCCCAGTCCCTAGGAAGTGGTGTTGATACTGTAGGAGTGGCTACAGATGCAAATGACAATGAAGTTGAGTTTGATGAAGATGTAGTTGCAAGATTGAGAGGAGGTGGTATTGAAGAAGTTGAAGGATTATTGGTTGATTTAAATGAAGTCAGAAGATGTTGAGCAGAATTTTTTCTTTTCATGACTGGTCTCTGGTCGGACATTGTGTTTATGTTAAATCATCAGTGGTAATAACAGCTTTTCAATGTCATTTCACGAATACTCTTGAATGTCACATGACTTTATAATTAGATTACCATCTCTTTTTGATTTTTGCTTTTTCTCAGCATCTATCATCATGGCAGACTTTAATGCAGTCGCAAAACAATTCGTAGACTTTTATTACCAGACTTTCAATGCCGATCGCTCCACATTGCAGGCTCTTTATGTCAGTATCCCTCTTTCCATAATCTACCTCAGAAACTGATATCATACTAGCGCGACAACTCGATGCTCACATGGGAGGGAACACCCATCCTCGGCAAAGGAAACATCATCGAGAAGCTCGTTGTAAGAATAATTCATCATTCAACTCAGGAATAACACCAATCCACATTTTAGACTCTACCATTCACTAAAGTTACCCACAAAATCGTGACACTCGATGCCCAACCATCCGTGGCTGAAGGTAGTCTTCTTGTCAGCGTTACTGGAATCCTTGTCGTGCGTAAAGACCCTAAATCTACCATGACATTCCTCTTGATAACATTTGGTACAATCATCAGGTCGACGATTCCCCAAATCCCCTTCAATTCAGCCAAATTTTCCAACTTCTCCCTGAATCTGGCTCTTATTATGTGTTCGTCTTTTCTTTGCAATCCATCATCAATTATCATCTGATCTGTCAATACAGGTTCAATGACATCTTCCGCCTCAACTACGGTGCATAAGACTTCGTGTATCCATACCCCGATTGGCCCAGGGCTACAATTAGAAACACCATTGTATTTTACTCCAATAGGGGACACCCCCTACCCTTCAGCTTTACAATAATAAATATCTTTTGCCAAGTTTCTTATGCTGCAATATGAATATGCTTTCATCATTTACTATCATCCATGAACATATCCTACAGAAGTGATATCCATCCAATCCAATATAAATACCCTAAAGCTTCGGGCATGTGATAGCTTTTAGCTTTCCTACCACCATCCTACCAATGCTGACCTTCTAGCAGAAGAGGAGTGTGCTGCTTGTGGGTCCGGATCCGTATTTGCGTTAAGATTGCCACATGATGCCAGTCCCATGTTGACGAGTTCATTGCCTGCTCTGATGTAATAATAGTCACCTGTAATCATACCGAGTCATGGTAAACCATATGCCAAGGCCTGTCAGCTTTAAACAAAATACCGTAAACGATTCCAGTCAAAAAGTTATTAGCTGGCCTATTAACTGTGCCATTGGACAGGAGGCTTTGGTATGATGGTCTCCATGCGAGGGTGGTGATGTTGTTGAGTATCGTGAATGCTCCGTCTATCCAGCGTTGCTTTTGCGCTTGGTCCGTCTCCTGCTGCGCGAGGAGGAGGAGCGCGTTTGTGGCGAGCGTGGCTGCCGAGGAGTCGGCTGGCCGTGGTGCAGGTGTTAAGGGTGCATTGAAATCCCTGTGAGAGCATTCACGACAAGGGTATCGGAAGAGTTGAGCACAGACAGACGATATTAAGGGTAGGAAGATACGAACCAAGGAACAACACCATCAGCAGGGAGGTTCGTCAAGAAATAATTTGCAAGTCGACGTGCAGTCACCAAATAGTCGTTCTTCTTGGTCAATCGATACACTGTGAGATAACGAAGATCGCGAAAAAAGGATCAAAGAAAGGGCGTTAATTTCCGCAGCATGAATTATGCGTCTGGTCGAGTCGATTTTGCTTACTGTTTGCAAAACCGAAAATTCCCCATGCCTGTCCCCGCGACCAGGTGCTGCTATCGGAGAAACCTTGCGCAGTGCGTTTCTTGATGACGCGCCCGGTGGTCGAGTTATATTCGACGACATGCCATGTGCCACCTGGAAAAATAAAGCAGTGTTAGTTCATCTTCACATCGCCAAAGCCCATCGATGATCAAGGAAGGCTCGATATGCGAAGTCCTCGGAATGTTGATGCCTGACATTCGGTCATGAAATAAACAATCCCGAGTCGCAAAGGCATAATGCTTCTTTGCATAAGATACTCACCATCAGAACGAATATGGTTGTTCATGGTCGTGTCTGCATGTTTTGTTGCAATCGTACGCAG
Organism: Panaeolus cyanescens; assembly: GCA_002938355.1. Classification (NCBI taxonomy): domain Eukaryota; kingdom Fungi; phylum Basidiomycota; class Agaricomycetes; order Agaricales; genus Panaeolus; species Panaeolus cyanescens. The sequence goes on along the minus strand of NHTK01006068.1, from coordinate 31,111 downwards.
GGTGTTGTTCCCAGTTAAATCGGCAGAGTGGAAAAGCACTTCGAGATTCATCATGTTGTCAATAATAACCTATCCAAAGGAAGCAGCTTCATGTCAGTTGACTTAAACTACGAACATGTGGCCTAGCAATCCAGGTTGCGGGACTTACCTGGAAATCAGTAGGATCGGATGCATCCCAACTTCTTGTACAACCAACGACAGGATTGAACCGCGCTGCCAATAAGCTTGCAAACCGGTTAATTGCATTTATGGCAGTCTGATTCTTTGGGTTACTGTTTCAACATGTCAACATCGTGTTCGCAAGCCGAGAGCTTTCGACATTTTTCGAATCGGAGCACGTTTCTTAGAGGGGGGGTGGGACGTGCATTGAAAGGAACGAAAATATGTAAACTTACATGGCCAGCTCTTCAACAAAGGGGAAGCTGATAAACCCTACATCATGGCCTATTCCATGATCCGCATCAAGGGACAGGAGTCCATTGCTCGATGATCGACCCAGAGATAGCCAGTCAGCGATTCCCAGCTGGTTGGCATTTGTGGCACCACAAAGCTGCTTTCTCGTGTTGAGAGCGTACGCCGTGACGGGGAAAAACCCAGATGTCCATGTGTTTGGAGAGAAATAGAGCCATTTTCCAGCTGTCGTATCAGTATATTGCGGGTATTGGATGGGGTTGGGTAGGGCTTTAAAGGTGGCTGCGACTTTCTGAGGGACGAGCGGTGACCACAGCTCGGGAGGACCTTCAGCAGAGATGAGTGCTGGAAGGGAAAGAGAGAGTAGAATCAGGGAAAGAGAGAACTGGGGCATCTTGGAACTTGAGCACCGTTGTCAACTCGCTGGTTGTGCAGAAACGAGGCAGGCGTTCGTGTTGGGAGCAGAAGCGAAATAAGGGGGAGCTTTTGGACTAAAGTGAACAGCGAATAAGGTGGCGACTTAAAAACGCCAGCAATTGCAAGAACGCTTGGTACGGCACACTATCGTCAGAACCGGGCCGCGTGGTATCTGGATGCGTCAAAAACAAGATAAAAGTTGGATAAAAAGATATAGTTGTGATTTTGAAGGCTTGTAGAGTGCAAGATGGCAGGTTAAGGAGACTCGAGAGGAGACCACCGTCTTAGACACGCGCTATACTGTCAATATATATGACACTTTTGCGAGCTATTTTGAGCTCGCTTCTCCTTCCACCGGATGGTGTCTGAAGGGCTTCAACTGTCAGCTGATCCATGTGTGCACCAATTTCAGATTAAAATGCTTTGCTGGTCGCCTAGCAAGTCACCATAAAGGCGGTTCTTTGGTTCTATGGAGTTAGGTTGGTGAAATGAGGCAGGGGCTGATAAAGAAGCACTAAAGTTACAATTGAACGAAGTAAAGAAACAATGTGGTGGTATTGCTTACTGATATAATGCTTGAGTTTGGCCCATCCTGGAACGTTGACCACCATTCGAACATCTCTGGAAATAACCATCCAACGTAGCTTCCTGTAACTTCAGAGAATAAGCGTGTCCTCAACCGTGATTCGCACGAAGAAACCAATTCACACAACATAAAAAGACAATAAATAAATCAGACTTTACACTCGCTGCGGCGCAATAAGAATGTAGTGGTCACTGTTCAAGTTCAAGAGTGAAGGGAATTGACATTGACTGTTTGATCATCTTTGTTTGGTTCAAGCTTGCGCAGTACACAGCCGCGCCATTCGATCCTTGCCTCTTTAACCCTTTGCCATTTATTCCATTCTTTCTCTTTTACTCCTCTATATCCCATTCAAATCTTAGAGAATGGCTACAACAGGTCTAGGAACAGAAATCGTATCCGTCGTTAATAAACTTCAAGATGTCTTCACCTCCATCGGCACTGGTGCCGGGAGTGCTATAGATCTTCCGCAAATATGTGTCCTCGGAAGCCAAAGTAGTGGAAAGAGTAGTGTGCTAGAGGTGAGTCTATAATCTTTGTTCAACTGGCTTCAGATGTCTAAATATTATCATCGATTTATAGAATATCGTCGGTCGAGATTTCCTGCCTCGTGGTACTGGTATCGTGACAAGACGACCTCTGGTATGTACATTAGCTATTCTGTGGCATGCAGTACCAATATCGGTGCCCTTTTCAGGTACTGCAACTTATCAATAGGCCTGCATCTGCCCAAGGTTGGATTCACTTTTTACCTATGACGCGTCGCCGATTAATCATTTGTACCTAAATACAGCTCAATCCAACGGCATTGATAAATCAGGCGACAAGCAAGCCAATGCAGACGAGTGGGGAGAGTTCCTCCACCTCCCTGGAGAAAAGTTCTACGACTTCAACAAGATCAGAGACGAAATCGTTCGAGATACAGAGGCCAAGACTGGCAAAAACGCTGGCATCTCCCCTGTTCCTATAAACCTTCGCGTTTACTCTCCTAATGTCCTCACCCTCACATTGGTGGATCTTCCAGGTCTAACCAAAGTCCCTGTTGGAGACCAACCCCGCGATATCGAAAAACAGATTCGAGAAATGTTGATGAAGTACATTTCGAAACCCGCTTGCATAATCCTCGCAGTCACTGCGGCCAACACTGACTTGGCAAATTCGGATGGTTTGAAGATGGCTCGCGAAGTGGATCCAGAAGGAACAAGGACCATCGGTGTTCTGACCAAGGTGGATCTCATGTGAGTTGATTGCTCATTGACACTGTCCCAAAGCTGAACACCTTGATGCCTAGGGATGCTGGAACTGATGTCGTTGACATCCTTGCCGGACGCATTATTCCTCTGAGACTAGGATACGTCCCCGTGGTTAACCGAGGGCAGAGGGATATTGAGACCAACAAACCCATCAGTGCAGCATTGGACAACGAGCGCGCTTTCTTCGAAAACCACCCTTCTTACAAGAGCAAGGCTCAGTTCTGTGGTACACCTTTCTTGGCCAGGAAATTGAATATGGTACGGTTTTTGCATATCATTTGCCGTGTCGTGCTAATAAGTGTTTTAGATCTTGATGCATCACATCCGTGCTACCCTTCCTGATATCAAAGCTCGTATATCACAGAACCTACAGAAGTACAATGCGGAGCTACAGCAGCTGGGCGGTCCCATGGCTGACGGAAACTCGGGAAACGTTGTACTCTCCGTGATCACAGACTTCACTTCAGAATTTAGGACTACGATTGATGGTAACACAAATGACTTGTCCATCAACGAGCTTTCAGGTGGTGCCCGTATCAGCTTTGTATTCCACGAACTGTTTAACAACGGCATCAAGAGCATCGATCCGTTTGACCAAGTCAAGGACGGTGATATCCGAACCCTCTTGTACAACTCGTCTGTAAGTAGCGAATCACTAGGGCATCTTTAATGCCTAACAGAGTTATAGGGTTCAACGCCGGCTCTCTTCGTTGGTACCGCTGCTTTCGAAGTTATCGTCAAGCAACAGATCAAGCGCCTGGAGGAACCAAGCTTGAAATGCTGTCAGCTGGTGTACGACGAACTCATCCGCATCTTGACCCAACTTTTGGCCAAAATGGTGCGTCGCATCCGAAGCTCTCTCCAAAGAATTAACCTTACGTCATGTCATATAGCAATCATTCCGCCGTTATCCAGCTTTGAAGGACCGTTTCAACTCTGTGGTCATCAACTTCTTTAAGCAAGCCATGAACCCAACAATGAAGCTTGTAAGCGACATGGTTGCGTAAGTATTACACCCTGCTTTGCACTGTACAACGAATTCACAAATTTCCGTAATATAGCATGCAAGCTTGCTATGTCAATACTACGCATCCTGACTTCATTGGTGGCCACAAGGTATGTTTATCAGTATCAAAAAATGTAAAAACCTTCTCACATCGATATAGGCAACTGCACTTGTCTCTGAGCGCCTGAGGCCCCCACAGCCACCGGCCGATAAGAAGGACCCCAAAGCTCAGGTCAACAACAACAAAGACCTGGATGTCGACGCAAAGAAGGACGATAGCTTCTTTGGATCTTTCTTCTCTGGCAAGACAGCTGCAGCCAAGAAGAAAGGCGCTGCGGCCATGGAGGCACCCCCACCCGTCATTCGTCCCCAAGCAGCGTTGAGTGAACGTGAAACAATGGAAACAGAAGTTATCAGTGCGTTTCTCTTTCAATCACCGTGACATCTAGCGGCTGATCCTATTGATGACAACTCAGAGCTCCTGATCCACTCTTATTTCAACATCGTCAAGCGGGAGATGATTGATATGGTTCCTAAAGCTATTACTTTGACCTTGGTCAATTTCTCCAAGGAAAACCTTCAGCGAGAACTGCTGCAGGAACTCTACAAACCAGATGTCCTTGATGAGTTGCTAAAGGAGAGCGAATTTGTCGTTAGCAGGAGGAAGGAAGTCCAGAACATGATTGCTGCTTTGAACAAGGCTGAAGAGTATGTGATATTCATACAATTAAATAAACAGAGATCTAACTTTCATGCGTAGGATTGTCGCTGGTGTTTAAGTGGTTTGTTTGTCCCTCCATGTCAACTGGTCCACCCTCGCCGCTGCGGAACAGCGGTCGGTCGCTCTTCCTTTCACTCTTCAATCGGATACTCAACACATATCACATGGCGTCTGACCACATTTTCTTGATTGCTTGTCCGGAATGATTTTTACTTTAATAGTATGGGCATACTCTTATTTTTCTGAATACATGCGTACTGTAAATACCCCACCCTTCCACAATAGTCCTTCTGTTCTCTGGCTACGTCTTTGAGCGAATGTAAGTCAGGGTAAGAGAGTCTCAACTACCAGCACAACTCGAGGTTATGTGGCCATTCCGACGGCTCGAATACACTCCCACCGAATGTTGCAGTTAACACACCGTCAGGTACTCAATAAGACCTTTGTTACGAGATATAAAACTTGACTCGCTTCTTCCTCCCTTCCTGTTGACAGTCCCTGCGCTGTCGCTATCACAAGTGGTATTCTCCACATACTGGAAGCATTGTTATTACAATGATTGCGCTAATTCGGTGCTCTTCAGTGCGTCGTTCATCCCGTCCATTATGCATTGGACCATAGCAGAATGGTCTCCATCGGATGCCTGGAATTCATAGTAAATTAGGCATCTACATAGGTGATTAACTCAGCTCACTTTAGTAATCGCGGTATAATAGTCTGATCGCCCATGCAGGGATATCGACATGGGTGGGTATCCATATTTATGCAGTGGTAAGGAAGCGAACATTCTCGCTAAACGCCCGTTTCCGTCCTTTAAGTAGAGTCATCCCATGAAAAACCCAAAACCATCCCTAAAAGCACTTACCTCGAAGGGATGACATCTGACGAACACTAAATGAAACCAGCTCGACGTCCCAAAAGGATTCCTCCATGTCCGAATCCATTGCTTTGTTTGTGATGGTAGTATGAGATTGGTAACTTTATCTGGTTAAAGAGGACGTGCCTTTGCCATTCTGCAGATATACTCGAGCTCTGCGTCGACGTCAGGAAATGGACAACATTCGACCTTGTATGTTATCCCTGCGACGATTACGGTCTTGCGTGTCTCTGTGCGCGTTTTTCCAGAGGGAATACCGTGGCAATTACCCGGGACATTGAACTGGCAGGTCTTCATGAGACGAGCGTGGATCCTACAAATGGCATCTTTGTTGATATCGATGAGGTTTCCGTCCTTGTCGATCAAAGACAGAAGCATTTCGAATGCCTAGCAAATCGGTCCTTGGCCCCTAAGAAATTAAGAACTTGAAGTAGGGTAATTAGAACAAACCACCAGGGTATCTTTCAATATGAGTCGTATTGTAGAGGTGTCTTTGAGCTCGCTGTCTGGGTTGCACATAATCTTTCCATTATCAAACCCACGTCCAATTAAATCGTGAGCCGACTTGAGCAGTCGTCAGTAGGATTTATACCTGGCACAAGATCAGTCCTTACCTCTTGTGTCAACAAGAAAACACTCTCAACCAAAATAGTTTCGATCGCGAGTTTCCGAAGATATGCGCCAAAAAACGGGGACTCGATTCCAAGTGGAGTCATTTCTTTCCATTTTTTCCTTATTTCTTCGGAACCAGAGGGAAGCTGAGGCAAATGGGTTGGAAAGATATGCTCTCTGGTTGGTTTCCATCGCCTGTAGTATGAACCTAAAGCATGTGGTGTTAGCGATCGACACGAACTTGGCAAATTTAAATTTGATATTCACTGTCGCGCGCTTTGACCAGCTTTTCATTCACCTCCGAGTCAACTTTAGCGCCGAACTTATCGACAAATATGTTGAATTCGTCGTCGCGTATACCTAATTGTGATAACCTGTTTTGGGCCTGTGGTTCTCATTTCCAGTTAGATAACTATATCGGGGTAAGGCACTTGAGCAGCATACCTTTCGAAAGAGGTCAAGCGCGAGAGACTGCCACTTCAGATAGACAAATAACTTGGCCAATCGTACCAGGAAGTACGGATGAGCGTCTGAATAACGGCCGATCATCTCTTGGTATAAAGCTACTCGAAGCCTAACATCGAGCCTGCTGACAGTAAGCAATCTCTCGCGGTCTTCTTCAGAGACCACGTTGGGTATTTCCTGCAGATTTCGCAATCAATCGTTGAATGCGATCGGTGTGGATTGTCAGTGGCATGCTCACCTGGAGTATTGAGGAGGCATAGGACATGGTGGTCAGGTCAAAAGACGTTAGTCATCACACCACCATCACAAGAGCTTTCTTTGGTGGAGCAGGAGAAAATATTTTAAGTAATTGACATAATATGAGATCCACTGTCGCTCGCACCAAAAGGAGAGGAGGTCGAGGGTCTCCTTCATTTGTCCCACATGCTTTCAAGTTGTAAGTTTACCTCTTGACTTGAAGCATGCACAGTTTTCTGTGTAATGTTGTATTTAAATTGTGTCGCCTTCAATATCTAATAAGAATATCCCCAAGATTGAACCAAGGCTATTTCAGAGAAGCGTATTCTTACCGAGAGGTCAAAAATCGCCGGTTACAAACAAGTTACTGGAGGTATCTATTCTAGCAAGTAAGAATAAACTCGGACGAAATCTCCTGTTCCAATTTTAATCTATGTCCGAAACGTCAACAGCGTATATTCAAACCATCTGCTCCGGTGGACAAGTAATCAACATTTCCCAAATCCTTGTGTCTTGGACTTCTATAACGGTGTACACACGACTGCACACGGTCGTTCGTGGAGGGCTCTGGATCATCTGCCAACTATATTGCTCAATCTCCACCGGCTCATAATCTGCTAAGTATGTCTTGGACAAGCCTATCGGAGAAGAGTGGGTAACCGATTTATCATTTCACCAAGTACATACAACCTCGAACATCTCTGCCAAATTTCCAACTCCGAAACCGTCATCTACTAAGGTTGCCACTCCTCGTCTCTCGGCCATCGGAATTAACGAACTCCAGGTTGGACCAGACGAGCTTACTCTCCGAGCATGTCGTGGAGAACATAAGTCCGTATGCAAACGCACAATAATCAACATAATAACGCCATCATTTAAGTCAACATTTCGTCCTTCAAGGAAATTCAAAAAAATACCAGCCGGGAAGATATGTACAACCCATTTGGAAAACCCCGCCTGCAGATTCCCAGGTGTTTTCTTACGCTTAAATTTTAAATTGCCACAAATCTGGGGAAGCGCCAATTGAATATTGAAGTGTCATTCTGTCACGATGAACTTCTTCAGTCGGCCTTACACCGGTAAACATAACCCGGGGACCAGCGTCCACAACTGAGCATTGAAAGACTCGGTAAAGATTCAAAACTCCTAGGCGTTGCGATGACCGCCCAGGAAAGCATGATGCAGGTTCCTTGCAGGTGATGAAAAACCACGGCCCAAGACAAGGTCTTAGGTTACATCAGGTCAACACACCCTCAGTCACACTCCTCCGCTATCCCCAGGTCAGCTGCCATCGTTCAGGACAAACAGAAGATCCGTCAAGAAAATAATATACATCCAGACTGAGCCCTGATTCTCATTTCTCCTTTTTTTGCTGAGAATTCAAGAATGTATTTTCACCGATTGCACTGAAATGATGTACCCGTGCTTACCATGAGGCGTGTTTATTCAACTATAGTAACACGCAGAGATATATATACATAATTAAGCTAGGCGAGAGCTTGCAATGGTTTCTCGTTGGCTGACAACCGCCACGCTACAAAGAAGCTATGAAAACTTGAACCAGGTATCATCATAAAACATGATCAAGGGTGTCACAGAAGCGAGATCGCAAAGGTGCGCAATGGTGATCCAAATGTTTGAAGGTAGAGATGTCAATGATATATATGCAGTGATTTAAGGTACATTTTGGGATGATATTGAGATGCTTGTTCCAAAATTTTGAAGAGGTGAATAGATTAAAAATGCCCAATGAAAACGAAGACGCCAATAAAATGAATGAAGTCATTTTTGTTTCCCATCCACATAAAAAATAGAGTGGAGCTACAGGGAAAATACCGAGTGAAAAAGAAAGAAAAGATGTATGTGGGTTCGTGGATATGTAAATAGATAGACGACGTGTGCCGAAAACTACTAGACGAATGAGGGTGAATGACAATGAGTATTATGCATTTTTGAGAGGTGGTAGCGACGACGGGAAACAAGAAAAATGCGATGAAGGAGAGCGAGCGAGCAGATGCCAAGAAGATAGAAACAAATGTGATGATGCAGATGAATGCGATCCGAAACGATGCGAGCGAAGAACGCGAAAGAAACCCAAGACCGTCTACTGAATTGAATGAATGAATATAAAATAGCCCGGCAAGTCAGGATATTTTGAGACTTGCACTTTTTTGCACATGACAAGTAAAGGAAGGAGATATTTGGTTGGTTGGATGAAGAGTCGCAGTTTGGAATGTCGGGGCTACAAGGGAATTCGTTGGACGTTGGCACTTCGTTCCCGGTCTACAAGCCCACTACGACCGTTTCCGTAACCTGGGGCATCGGTGGAAAGACAAACGGTATCCATGTCCTCCAATCGCGTACGACCCCTGGTGCGGGGGCGGGATCGGCTGTTTTGTGGTGAAAGCTCGCGGTCGATTACTCGTCTGGCGGTTTCCGAAGGGACATGTGCAAACTCGGTGCCCATTAACATCTTGGATGGGGGAGAGATACTCCTGCGATTGGTAGCACGACCTCGTTCCAAATGTCCCTGAGCGGACGACCAACCTGACGTAGGGTTGGGAGGAGCTTCCAAGGACCAAAAATCGACGTGCGTCGATCGTTCTGGAGATGGTGCACGGCGAGACCTTGATCGGGAATAAGAAGCAAGACGATTGGTGCGCTGATTGTTAGAAGCATTCGACTCTTGACGAGAGCCACGAGGGGTATCGTGTGCTGAGGGTAGAGGGTTGTGACGCAAAGTACCGGATTGCACAAGGCCAGTGCCAGAGAGTAATTTTGGGGTAGGTGGCGACGGTCGTGCAATGGTGTTCCCGGAAGAAGAATCTGGAGACGTATCACTTGAAGATGTCTTCATCTGGAGGAGAGAAAAGTATGCCGGGAGGCTCGCACGATTGTGGCTACGTTTTGATTTCGACACAGGATATTTTGGTTTCACATCAACCCAAGCTTTCTCCGAACGTATGTCATTGTCATCGGTGTCATCCAATGAATCGCTCACGGAAAGAGCATTATCCGAATAGGAATCGATGTCGTCCGAAGATGAGAGTGAATGAATAGGAGCACTGCGCGGTACACCGGGGAGGCGTAGGGGTGCTGGAGAACCTGAGGAAAGACGCCTGTTCAGGCGAGGTACGGTTGAGCGGTTGTTGATCCCTGAAGGCCTTCGAGCGTATGAAAGGGCGTTTGGGTGAACAGAATGGGCAGGCTTGGAAGACAAATCTGGTTCTGAAGGGTCATGGTAGCTGAAGTCACTGCCATAACGGTGTGCAGCACCATCTTCTTCTTCGTCGGTCACCGCAGACCATGGATTTGAGGTGGTAGAAGAATAGTAGCTTTGTCGAGGTACGTAACCCTTCAGAGCCATACCCAATGCAGAGGGCATAAGAGGAGGAACATCTCCTCCCGCAGCAAAGCCAATGGATGGTGATGAAAGGGCACTACTTGAAGAAGATATCGAAGGAGATGAAACATCATTTGACTGGCAGTCATCGTTGCAATACGCGCGTCTTTTACGAGTTTTATGTTAGACTGGAATGATAAAAAAAAAAGTTGAAAAAGCGCACCCATCATCTGGAAGATGTCGTCCACAAACAAGGCATATTTCCTCGAACATTGTGAGGAATAGAGGTAAGGGTGGTGTTATGGATTGATTAAAGATATAATTGTGGAAACAAGTTGGTCGTCGTTGTTGACGACGAGGACAGAGTTATTGTTGGCGGGGGGAAGGGAAAAGTTGTAGATGGTGAAAGAAAAGGATGGCTGGGCTTATATAGAGATTTGGGAACCTGCAAAGTCGCGACATTTCCATCAAAATTTATTACATGACTCGAATTTATTATGTAATTTTTGAAGAGTTTTAATTTTAATTTTAATTTTAATTAGTTCTCAACTTCCCTACACTCTGCTGACTGTCCAGTGACTGTGGTACTCCTCCAGCTCAATCCCTACAAACCATCACACGTTTGCCCTTTCCAGATCTTTCTCTCCCATCTATCAGATGACTTGGAACGGCGCTGCAAACGTGTGGCGCATTTCCTTCTCGGGACTTCCCCAGATTTTTATAGGAGGCGCAAACTTATCCATGCCGTCGGTGACAATGATCATAACTAGAATCAACCAGCTATGTGGAATAGAATGGTACACATGACCCCATCATTCAAACTACATTTGCCAATCCATTGTACAACTCATTCTCAGGTCTGTCTCTAATCAAGAAACTTTAACATCCGACTACTTCTGGCCATTTTACCCTGCACTTTGTCTATTGCTATAGAAAGCGTACCTCAATTGTCAGCAATTAGTTGTCATCTCTTTGAGAGACATCAATCATCAAAACTGCAAAGCATGTCACCAATCCATTGACTGATTTCAAATACTGGTCAGGCGCAGCGGATCTGTGACCAAAGAATGTGCTTCCAAGTAAGCCTCAACAGAGGCCAAAGCTACGAATTGTATGTAAGCTTACTAGTTATGTTGCCATTACAGACCCATCTTAGTACAGAATGGGAATAAAGACTCCGCTCTCTATACCTTGACATTGTTTCAGAATAACTCCCGTCGCTGCTACATTTCTGAATGGCCCTCAAAACGCCATAATGACTCCAGTGGACCTCACTGATCGACACTGCGTTCGTGACTGTCACATAGAATAGTTCATTTCGATAAACCCCACAATCACCATCCATCCTGTCCATGTCGCCAAACTACAACACTAACACCGCCCTTTCCTCATCTGCTGTAATGTATACCCAAAATATTATGATATAGATACTATTGTTACCCTTCGTCACCATACTACTCTCCGGCATCACCAACGGATTCCGGAGGTCACTATTCAGATCCCCGATGACGCCATAACTACGAATACACTTCGTCCTCATCATATGCAAGGCAAAGGTGTAACGTAGACATCGCAGAGTGCATACTGAATAATGAAATTCAACGTCACAATTAGCGCCGACTTACCCGACTTAATTTATCAGGGCTTCTCTCGCTCCGAGTCCGAACCTTCGCCGCCATGGTACATGCATGTCATAGGGATATCATAACAAAGGTTTATTTTAGACACTTTGAACGCAAGAGCTGTCACCTAGCTTGCATGTTCCAGTGTTTCACTTTTTTTAAAAAAAAACAATGGAGAAACGTCCGGAGACCGGAGTGAATGGAGGCTTTGACGCAAGATGCGCCCACAAGAAACAATCCATACATATCAATACCGGACAATATACGCCATTGGATCATCATTCGAGGCATAGCTTCAGATATCACACGAACAATCTGTACGTTGTGCAACGCTAAAAAAAGCACAGTATTCGGCCGATCCACTTATCATCCGAAAACACCTTCAAGTTGAGCGACGCTTATACGAGTACAAGTAGGTGTTATCTGGGTTAGTTATCTCCAGCTGGCATGCGCTTCACCGAAAAAGGGATGTCAGCGCTTCTCCTCGTATTGTGTGACCCAAGCTTGTTATCTCTAGCATTTACAAACGCCAGACTGAGAAGGTGCTTATCACCATCCGCTGGGTCAAATGAACACGCGCTATATGAATAGCGTTGCAGATAAGAAGCTGATCACACTGAAAATCTCGAGAGAAGGTCGCCTTGCGTCTTTTTACATGAGGATTTTTACAGGTAATCCCAGGCCTTATCCTGGACCGAATTTTGTAAACGTTCGAATCATTTGACAAAGGAGAGCATTTGAAAAAGAAGGGTATGCACCTTTTCCTCGACCATGGCTGGGCGCTTCAACCCCGCATTTTCGATAAATTCAAATCACTTTCACTCCGCGCAGTCTAGATTCGTTTCGTCTGATCAACGATTTATCGACGTAACCGAGAGGGGTTATACCAAACTTTGGTACAGCGCCGCTGTACGAGCTTGGAGTCACGACAAATGGACATCACGAACATTTCAATTTATAAAGTCATTTCTGAGTTGTTTTACTATCGCAAGTAAGTGGGCTCAGCTGGTGCAAGGAGTACTTGCATATGGGATTCGATGATTTCGATTCAAGTCTGAATCCCTGAGCATCGGCCGGCCTCGGCATTCAACTGCCGATAATTGACAAACCCTATCCACGTTGCCGGCTGGCTCGACAACTCACATTTCCCATCCGACCGTCAACTGAGGTCTTTTGTTCATGTCTAAGGATAAACAGTTTTTATCCTTCAGCTCGTGGATAAGTTGAGCCCCGGAATCACTTCTCAAATTTAAGGCAGATCTAGCCCGTGTCTCCCTAAAGCAGTAGATCTCGATTGAGCCTAGCTTTCGCCTTTTGTACCTCTAGAACCAACCCAACGAGCGCTTGAATTAATTAACTGTCGGCGAGGTGTGCGATAGGGTGCGTATTTGTATATGATTCGACTTGTGTGCTCTCTGTGTGATTTCGCAAAGTTTTTATCTGTAATTTCGACTCGGAGTTATGTTCGGTGAGCGATCAGTAGCTAAGTGCTTGGTAGGTTAGATATCTGAGAAAAATGCCATATTTTTGGGATATGCCTCGAAGGCCTGGAAAAGCACGAGGAGTGAGTAAAAAATCGCTACGAAATGACAAGAAAAACTTAATGGTGGAGTTCTTACGCGTCAAAGATGTTGATCTACGGTAACGACGTCATAGTGCTCACAGAAAAAAAATCCTCTGCTTCCGTGAGTACCTCAGAGGTCAAGCTGTCTTCCCGGACACAGAGTACTGTAACTCGTCTAACGGACTAATAATGCATATTATTCATCTAGTGCGTCACGTCTGGACGGTTAAAATCATACTAGTGTCAAAAAAGCCAGATTTATCCAGAGGTATACGTAGCAGCCATGGGACAGAACCGTTAAATGCGTCATGTATGATGATTACCCATGTGCGTATGCTGCCGGCGTAGTAGTCTAAGTAGAGCGTTGCCAATGCTCTCTTTTAACCTAGAAACCATGTGACGCAAAGAAATACTTATGGTCAAACCGGCTATGTCGTGTGCAACAGAGCAATAGAGTAAGATTAGAGGGGCGCACACTCGTGAAATCTGAATACCGCGCTGACGGCAAACTCTCACTTCTTTGTAAGAAAGCATGGAGCGGGCTTGGGAACGCACGACAAATGGCATTAGAGTGCGCTTTACGCTTGCATACAATGTCTATCATAATCGCGCCCCGCATTGACCTGCTTCTGATAGCGGGAACTTCGAGGGCAAAGTCTTTGTAAAGATCGCGAATAAACCCCTATACGACACATTTCGGAAACAGGAGGGCTGAAAGAACGTTAACTTGTAATAAATGACGCAGTAGTGCCCATAATGAGGATCGAAACGTCTCCCTCGAACTTCAATTATGACCTTCTGAGTGATGCATGTATTAATTCCACCGCATTGTACTACAAGGAGGACTGTTTGAAGTATAACTTGGACGTAGAAATCCAGTTGAACCGATGAGCAGAGGATATCATAAATTGCAAGCAAGACTAAGGGACCGCGGACATGAGACCACGGATTTTCACCATTGGGATCATGAGATATTCGAGGTCATGCATCTCGAGGGTCCGTGGTCAGGCGTTACGGTTTTCGCATCTGGGGCAAATACTATAGTCATGTGTTATAGTATGGTTTTCGAGTATGTCCCGATGCATCAGAATACGCCGAATTAGCATATCACTAATTTGACCTCAACCTCCCAACTGACATGTCCGCCAACCTGTTTGAATATTTCGCGATATCTAGCAAACATGTCATCTAAGCTCATTATCGTCTCATATGACAATCATCAGAAGCGTGATGTATTTTTCGGTGCATCTAGGCGCGAGAGGTTTCATAGTTCCAGAGCTGAGAAACTAAATACCTCACTCCCAGACCATCAATGGATCGAAACAAACTTGACTTCTCGAGCTTTAGCCTCGCATTAACGGTGATCGTACTCCTTTCGTAAAGATAAGCTGGTTGACATCCGACCGCATTTAGATATTCTTGTCCAGTCTCCCCTTGACGTTTAGGGAGGTTGAATCCCATCCAAGTAGAAGACAGGAGTACTTGTAGTATGCCTTCTGGCGGCAGCATGACGGTTACGGTCGATCGATCCATGGCCAGGACCGGGCACGCAAATACCTCATTCCCTTCGTTAAATTTCGCTTCTCGGAGCCGTCTCGAGCAAATTTCCTGGGACAACATTTGGAGTATGTTCATGGCTGTGTATGTGGAATATGCCTCCAAAATAACTTAAGCTAGATGCCGTCTGCTAAGTCAAATATGAGTGGGAAAATAGGTCAACTAGAGTCGATTATGACCTGCTCTGACACATCCCGCGACACTTGGGAATTTGACTCTTTCCATGCAAGTGGATAGTCAGAATACCCAAAAACATGCGGCACTCACGTGGGTTCAAGAATCGGAATCTGCGGCGAGAGTCAAACGTTTGCTACCATTTACCCCGAGAAGTCCCTAGCTCTGATTTCCCTGGAATCTCCAAGTAGAACATGATAGCATTGCTGTTGAACCGAAAAAACTGTTAAAATGCGAGAACTCGAAAACAACAAGGAGAGTAAGGACTGTGTCCATGAAACCCAGCAAAATAGCTGCAGAACACGAGTAGAAAGGAGTGGATTTTATCCACTGAAAGGACGGTACCACATACTGGACCAGACTGAAGACTCTTGCTTGGCAACGACAAGTGGGATGCCCTCTGTGTATCACCTGCCGTTAGCTTCTGAAGGTTTTGCAGGAGTGTCACCTTTAGACACATCGTAGCTCAGAGGAGAGGCAGAACGCTCAACCTGCATAAATCCAGATCCTCTTCGAGTAGGGATGGGTTGAACGGGAGGCGAGACTCTCATCGAAAGTGAAAGTTGGCTTTGACTACCGCTCACGGACGAGTCGTTGCTCAGCGCACCAGAGTAAACTGACGATGAAGGAGCAGGGGAACGGGGTTTATCTGACGTAGGGGGTACTGGTGGAGGAGGAGTGGAGGTTCTATCTGGCATCGGGAGTGCTTTATCGGTGGAGACCTTCGAAGATAACAGGCTTTTTAATCGTTGGTTGGCGCTTAATGTGTTATTTCTTGCCAATGTCGCCGGAGGTGACGGAGAATTGGGAGTTGGTGATTGTGGACCGTTGCTGGTACTTGACCTTGGAACCGCCTTCTCGGAGACAACGGTTTCCAACATCCCCGTTGGTGCGACGACATTCCTTAGAGCACCTAGTCTCTGATGAAGGTAGCGCGCATCCTCCAGCAATCTACAGAAAATTAAACACGTTGATTATCGAGAGCAATAGCTAAATTGTTTACCTGGCCTTTGCCTCGGGATGTGGCAGCTCAATCGCGTTGTACTCTTCAGATAGTCGATGATTGATAGCTGCAAAGACTTCACTCAAAACATACTGACGAAAGAAACTTAGAACGCAGAAAGCGATAAAAAGCAATAAGTTCCTACCTCTGTGATTGGTCTTGGCAAATATCTCGAGACGATTCTATGCAGGGCCTCGGTCTCATCCACGAGGTCTGTCATGTATTTGTTGACCCTAGTCTGCGGCTGCTTGTCGCTCCAGTCTATTGTCTGTTTACGTGGAAGGTGTAAGAAGTAATGCTTCCTCAGAAGGATGGAATGCAAGATGTATGCTACTTACCCGCAACAACTTGATGTGTGTGTCCAATCTGTCACCCATAATAGTGACGAGCTTGGAATGAATCTCGTTCTGGTGCTCTTGATAATCCTAAGAGGGGGTAAGGATGGAATTCGATCAAAGGCTGTGTGTACGTACTCGCTTTAGTTTGTCAAATTCCACAAGCATCGTCGAGGAATGCTGGTTCAAATGCCTTCTGAAGTTTTCGCGTACATATGGAATTAGATCTGATATCACAGATAGTGACTGAGAAGCCAAAGCTGTAGAAAATGGGTCAGTGGATTTAATCATAAAAAAACGATCCTACTAACCAAGATGTCGGGCAGAAATATTCCTCAAACCAGCTGACCTCATAGCACCAGCTCCTAGCACCATCTGACACACCCTGGAATTGAAAGTTTTCAAAAACTCGATGGTTCTCGTCAATACTTGCATTGTCATCCCAGGTAAATTCACGACGAGGCGCAAGTAATCTTGGAGGAGTGTAAGGACCTCAGCAGTCGCAGAAACCATGTAGTATGATCGATCTTCAATTTTGAGATGCTTGACGACGCCACGAGAATTAGGAGGTGCAGGTCCATGGGAATTGTTTAAGGCGGTGGTGAACGATGGAGCGGTTGAAGAATCCACAGCAGGTGTAGGTGCTGGAGTGCCATTCGGGGTCACAGCCAAAGAAAAATTGGCAGCGTATGGACTGAAAATGGTATCCTCCGTTTTGATGACGAGTTCGGGGGGGTCGCTGACGGCAGAATTCACTAGAACGTCAACGATATGCTGTAACCCAGGTGTGATTTCTGTGAGTGGCTTCCAGAGCTCATCTTCGACAAGTTTTGCAGATCTGGACATGCGTGTCTCGTGATAGCTCTTCAAATATAATTTTGCCTATGGCTTATTGTTTAGCAGCGTTCTGATTAGTGGCAGTTATGGTTACCTGGTTGTTGATAGCCCCCCGGAACTCAATCATCATTCCTTTGGCCACTTGTTCGCATTTGACTAGATACGCCCAAGAATCATTGAAGAACGTAAGGAAGTCCTGCAACTCTAGTGCGGTATGCTGCTCTGTCCGATAAGTTATAGCTTTGCCTGCCTGCGCACTTGAAAGAACTGTAGCTGAGGTAAGAATATCCTGTAGGTCTTCGTCTATCGAATGCATGTCCATTGGTTTTTGCGAGTGATGTGGCCTATATCCATAGATGAGATACACGGAGTTGTAATTGTGAAGCATCATACCCCAAGCTCTTAAGAACGTCCTGAATCATGGAGATTTGTATCTGTAATCCATCACTTGCATTGAACAATGACCGGTAGACTCGTTGAATAACAATAATGAAGTCGGAGTGTTGCATCTCCCTCAGGTGGTTCGCAGGTCCTGGCCTGTAGAAGCTTCAAGTAAGTGCATGGTACATATAAATATCAATCGACGCGCCTTGACTCTGAAAGGTCTTTATCTCCAGCTTCTTTCTCGAAGGTTGGAAGGATCTGTCGCCTATAGTTAAGCCAGTGATATCGCACGATAAGGTCAATAACATACCGTGTTAATGATCCCTTTGACATCAAGCAGGGCTGCTTCTCTCCACGATAGCATCGCTTCCTTGAGACCATTTGTCCGAACAATGTTCAAAAGAAGCGGTTTCAGCCTATCCTTCAAACCTTGGTCAGCATCTAGGTCGGACTTGACTTGGGGTTCCATGCGAGTTTGTAGGTCGTTCCGTAGAAGAGATACCAATTCAGAAGAAAGGGACGCTGCAATTTCCATCGTCAAAGCACGAAGGTGACTTGGAAGGTTAGAAAATGCATCGAGGGATGCAAGGGGGATTTTATGAGGGCGATGTCCCTTGGAACCATATATAGGCTGCTGTCGGTCTGTTGTTTGAGATGGATGGTCGTCGTCGTGCTCTTCTGCCAGAGAATCAAGTTTAGGAAGGACGGATCCATTGAGCTGTGGTGTGGGTGTGGGGAGGGCGCTGTTGGACTCTTCTTCCTTGAATGAATCATCCTCCCACAAACCCTCAAGCTCTTCGATTATCTCAAGGGCTTGTCCCCATTGACCTGCATTGACTAGCCCTTTCACGACCCCTGTCATCTCGATGACCCCGTTCATTGACCGAACACCATCACGTATCTTCAACAAATTTCCCATTTTCATCTCTTTCCTCACCATCTCCAAACCTCGTTTAGCGTTGTTATCATCCACCTTTTGGAGTTCTGTACGCAATTTGCTTACACGGTCCAAACATCGTTCCGATTCTGATTGAAGATCGTGAAGGTTGGTAAGAGCAGCGAAAAATGATGTAGATCTAATAGAGATTTCCCGGACTAGGTGTTGCTCGACGGTGTCAGCGTAGTGAGAGAACTTTTCGAGTAGTGGAAGGGAGTGTGATAGTGAAAATGGATCTGCAAATGAATGATCATGACGGCCATACCCGTTGGCATTAACCTGTTCAGTGACTATAGCGAATGTACGAGGGTCTCCCAGATTGAACTCTTTCTCGAAGAAGATTTCTGGGACAGTTTCTAGAGGAGGTATGCTCTTCCCGTCAGGCATAAAAACGACTGGTGGCTCATCCGAAGACCGAGAAACGTCATCGCCAGACAGACTATTGCGAGGGGTCAATTGGTTGGCATCAACTTGTGGATGACCATTCTGTCCTAGCTGGGTATTCTGTGCATAACGCTCCCATTCTGTAGAGATTGCCTGCAGATAAGTTTCGAAATCCTTACGACGAACACGAGGTAGGGAAGCCGGGGTAACAGTAGGCAGCGAAGAATGAGCCTTTGGAGGAGCCTGACGCTTATGTGGATTGTTCAGAACAGTTGATATAGCTGCAGAGGGAAGTAAATATATAAAACTGAGAGTATTCAGATCTTAAGCCTACCATGGAAGCCTGTCCTAGAGCTACTCCATTCCGGAGGTATACTTCCCAACGCCAACGAAGCCGTTGAGTTATTTAAGAAGCCGAATGGATGGGGTGTAGCAGCAAAGTCATCACCGCCTCTTCCTTCTGTAGTACCAGATACGCTCTCGGGACCGGGTCTACGAGAAGAGGGATCCCATGTAAACCTATATGGCCGGGCAGTCGGTAGCGCTAGGGGTTGTTGGCCAACGGGAGTATGTGGCCTTGATGGTGCTACTGATGAAGCGTCAGACATGTAAACTCCAAAAGGCCTTATAGAAGCTGAATTTCAAGACAAGAATTCAACATATAAAAAAAAACCAATCAAGCAGAAAGACTTTTGGAAGAGTGCTCTGAGGGTGAGGATGATGATGATGAGAGTTGAGTTTAACGAATCCTACGATGACCAAATAAAGCAAACTGCATTTCTTGACTTGAAACCATGGCTGCCATCTTTAAACCTCCATCGGCTTTTGTCTCCCTGACCTCACGCTTTCCACTAAAAACTTATCCAGAAATAAAGCGTTCAGATGTACCAATAGTTGTAACACCGACTTTATGGATTCATCCACCACGTTCTGTTTCCCAAACCTCCGATAGTGTTCTCAGCGCAGATGTTGAATGTCTGAAATGGCAGGCATACCTAGCTCTTCGTGGTCTGACAGGAATTGAACTACGAAGGGATATTGCTCCAGAAGGGTGCATTAATGGGACTTTGCCGAATCTACATGTCCCAAGTGACGATGTGTTAATTGGAGAAGAAGAACTTTTGGCAGCTCAGTCTATTCCAGCCTGGGTCGACAAGAAACTAGGCGTAGATAGCACAGCAGACCCATTGGAAGGTTACAAAGATCAATCTTCACGCGTCGAAAGTCGGGCATGGATCTCTCTTCTTGAAGGTGTCGTCCATGCTGCCTTGGTGCGTTTTGTTCTCTTCAAAATTATACCTTGTGCTCATTCCGTTTGCCCTCCAGATGCTCTCCCAACCTTCTCCCTCTTTCCTTCACTCGCTAATTTTTCCGTCATCTACAACCCCTTTAAACGAAAGTCTTCAGAAAGTTCTTGCCCAACCCCCAGCTCCCTTAACAGGTCTTTCCTCAATTATCCCGCCTATGGGAACTCGTGTCAACACTTCTACCATCCTTTCTCAATACAAAGACGCCATAACGTCCCTATCTGAACGTTTGGGCACTGATAAATGGTTCTTGGGGTCAAGGTAAGCCAACAACTAGTCTCTTAATCCAGGATCTAATTTAGCTAATTTTTTACTATTTCAACAACCTCTTACAACAGCGAACCAACACCTCTAGATGCCCTGGCCTTTGCGTATCTTCACTGCATCCTTCACGTCGACCATAGTATCAGAACCGAGGTCACCCGCTGGGTCAACTTAGTTGCTTGGGAGTGGAAAGTCCGCTGTATTGTACGGGACGGTTTTGTCCATTAACGCTTCGGTACTTAAGGAGGCTTGAGCAACACATCCAAGATGTTCTATAAAATTATGGGTTTCTAAAATTAGTACATCTAATTAGCGGGAAGGAAGATTCAGTTGATATGTAGTAGTTAGATCATCCCCTATTTACAACGCAACACTCCAGTTTTGCTTGTAGTTTACGCATGCGTAGGAAGTCCATTGGGTATTTGGTCCTGTCCAATGAGTTTGACTGTTTCGTCTGAGCTATTGAACCTCTTGCGCAGCGCAGAAATAATCTTGTAGAACCTGATTCAAACGTTGAGTTGCTTTGTGGCTTGAAACAATTCAGTAACGTACCAGAACCAATTCAGTCCTTGTAGAACGACATTTCCCAGTCCATAGACTAATACATACGCAATGGGAACTTCGTGTCGTACTTCATGAAGTGTAAAGAGGAATTGAATAGACTATAGATACGTCAGATAAGGCTGTTAGTGTGTAAAAGAAGCCAAGTACGTACAATACTGCCTCCGTAAACGATTCTAACCAAGAAGAATGACGCAACGAGGCCTACGCCATTGACAAGTTGGATTGTCGTTCCTGTTCGTCCGGTTTTGTCCAAGAACCTGCAACAAGTCAATAAGAGGAGGGGTATATAAACAACGACCCACGTACCAATGGTTATTCAAGAAAAAGGTGCTTGTTTCCCAAAGCAAACAGCGCGTGCCGTAGTAAGCCACAAATGGTTTCTGTGAAGGGTATCAGACAGCAGGGTGACAAGTGAGATGTGAACTGACAAATGACATGGTGTATATTGCGCAGCACGCAATACCATGAGCGACAAAACCGGGATCAATAAAGTTGATCATCGCGTCCAGAGCATCCCAGACGAAATATCTACGAAAAATATCAAGTCAAGAGTACTGCAGAGCCTAGTGAAATCCGAAGTCATACGCTGCTGAAATGGCAAGAACATATCCGGCATTGTTATCCCACCCAAAGGCGCGCTCCTGGTCGCGCCCAGGTTTTTCATTCGAGATACACCACAACGCAGCTGGAACGACGACGAGGACGTGAATTTGGGAAACTACGTGAATGGACCTGAATAATCTTAGCACAAGTATCCAACCGTGAAAATATGGTGAGACAATATACCAGGTATTTCTTGCTAATCTGCCTTTTGCACCAAATGCAGTGGGGAAAAACCTTTTGCTCACAATTGGCGAAACAACCAGGTGGATGAAAGTGAAAGTGAATAATGCCCAGTAAAATGTGGACAAATAAGGAGGGAACTTGGTCAACCCCAAAGTTTCAGAGAGGAACTTTTCCAGGAAAGCCATTGTGGTGCAAAGGCTTAGCAGATAAACGTGTAGCCTCTAAATCCTACTTAGAGGTCAAGGATAAAGAGCAAGTGGCAGAAGGATAAAAGGATGCTGTTCTCCGAATGGTAGGAGATTAAAAATGACAAAGTCGAGGCTTCGTCACGACTCCCAATTTAAACATTCCGACTATTTCTCTTTTCTCATCACCTTTCACTATCTCCTCTCATTGCCCATATTTTCTCATGCAACCTGTGCAATGCCCTTTTATCATTTGAGCTTCTTTATAAACCAACAACACCTACATAGAGTTTGTCAGCTTGCATGATTGGTCCAACTTTTTTGAAACGTGCGATCATAACCGATTGGAGACCTATTTTTGACAAGCACGTTCTGTGTCATCGGCAACCCGGCCTTCAGACTCTTCTTCCACATAGACCAATAGCAAGGAAACGGTTGCAAACCAGAGTTCACCTCAAAAATCATAGCAACAACTGCGGCCTTCAAGGTCGAGTAACGCAATAGTTAGGGGATCGAAATGAAACCTAATTTCAACAGATTCCAACGTGCCATTCAGCTTGTCCAATGCTCAACGAAGGTGTCCAGTCGTTTTAGGTGTTTGCTTTTGGACCTGTTTGCTCGAACCTCACGTTCCAGCTCGCTTGTCATTTCTCCTAGGTTAGCGGCCTTGCTTTGGGTTGCATTCTGTAATGTTCCGACAACTTTGGGCATTGCAAATGGAGGAGAAGTGTTCATCGGGGAATTTGAGTAACCCTTTGCCAAAGTTGCATTTACTGGCCTACAATTTCGACGTTCGAAACAATGTAAGCACCGTGCCATGTATATTGACCCTTGTAAGTCTGACTTACCTGATCGCCAGTGCATCAATTCCCTTCGTAGCCCATTCTCTTTCTTGTCTCTGCACCGTTGCTAAGCTTTGTTTGAGGAGGCCCATTTCGGTCAAGGCATCATGTTTCGTACATGACCGCAAGATAAGGGCATCGAACGACGGATCGTCTGAAATCGTCTTCAGCCCAAGATTGCATGACCTTGTGATACCATACTAACCTCGGTGATTCTGCAGGACATCCAGTATCTTTGTTTCTTGCTCAACATCTCGAGCGTCGCCCTTGACTGCTGTCTTGCGCAGCTCATTGTCGGAGGGTAATGATATTTCCTCCATCTCTTCACCGAATGCTTCTAAAATGGCTTCCGCTTCTTTTACCCATTCTGCGACCTTTTCGAGACGATTGTGCACGAATTGGAGAGGCCCTGAAAGCGCTTGGAGCTCTTGGAGAGACTAGATGATTTAAATGGTCTAGTAAGGGTCATATTTCTGCCAAATTGAAAACGCTGACCTGGCTTAGTAGCCCCTCTTGATGTTCGAGGAGAGCTCGCTGGTCCTCCATCCACGAGTTTTGAATTAGCTTTTCTGGGTCTACTGCTGAGCAACTGACGAGCCATGGCTGATCCCCAGCAGTCTCCGGATCCTCCCTTTCGAGGAAGGGGATCAAAGATGATTTCCGAGGATTGTCATCGGAATGCGTAGAAATTGCTTCATGCAACATGTCGCGAAGCGTTTCGAGCTCTTTTGCAATCCAATAATTCCTGATTTTGTCTTCAATGTCCTCCTGAGAGATGTGATCGAATTTTGTTTTCAGCCTATCTCCTTCCAGGAGGCAGCTTTGCGCTTCGTGGCTATGTTGATCGTAGAACAAGTTGAGATTCGTTTCATATGCTCGACGCCGTTCTACCGCCATCCTCACGCCGTTCTCGACATTGGTCACTTGCATGGTAGACTCCGAAAGGATCGAGCCAATCATATCTATGGAGCAAGGTCAGTAACACATAGACGTTCAGTAGGATCTAGTCAAACCTTGTCCATTAGGGGGAGTTTGTGATGCATCTGCCTCTTTTTTGTTGTTTCTCCCAATAAACTTGAATAGATCTTCGGCAGTTCGTATACTGGCAGATATGGAGGTATCCGCCTGCGAGAAACCACACAATTATTCGGCGTCATCAAGAACAGGTCCATTGTATATGCGCACCTTAACCGACAATTCGACCAATCTGGCCTCCAGCTCATGAGACTCGACTCTGTAAATTGCTTGTTGAAGGGCTTTGGAGGTTTGAGTCAAATTCTCGGACGCTACTCTGATCAGGACAATACGTCAACAACAGCAATCGAAAGCAACGGAGAGCTTACTTTTTCTTTGTTATACGGTTTCTTAAAACACAGGTCTCTTGTTGGATGAGATCGATATCGTGTTGGATGTACGTTGCATGCTGTCTGAACATCGAGTCAACACGCAGGATAGTTACCAGCTCATCATCCAGAGTTTTGCAACTTTACCTCAGCTTCGAAGGTCGCATATAGTCACGAAACGAAAAATCCACTGCGGGATCTATCTTCGTTGAATCGTAATGCTGGAGTCTATTTGATGCAAAATCGCTTGTCAGAAACCCGGTCTTTGCAACCCAGGCGTACGAACATCATGAGCTCTTCTTTCTCCAATGCAATGCAATATAAAGCCTCGTCAGAATAATTTTCATCCAGAAACTCTTGCGATGATGAGGTAGATTCGTGATTAGGGTTTGAATTGACTTGGTGTTCCAACCAGTCCAAGAAGGCACGCGCAGATTCATTGGAAAAGGACGCCTGAACTGAAGAGTCTACGATGGAGGGGTCCAGTGAGCTTAGTTTACATAGTGTTTCCTTGGACATTTGTGAGGTTGTTTTCAGTTGAAAGGATCGATAATGCAGAACTACATATAGGGTGTGGTTAAAGGGAAGCTGAAAGAACCTTTTTGAGAAAGATAATGGCATCATCTGTCATACACGAAGTCGTATCCAATTGTAAAATCTGGGGGATATAGATTAGACAGAAATTTTGTGTCCAACGCAGTAGTAATATCATACTAGTATTGAGTAGCAACGTTAGCTTGGGGGATACAACATACAGAAAGCACCAATGAAAGGCTACACTATAGAAATAAAATAGAAGTGATACATGATCATGAAATTAACACAAATGCATTAAATCAGGGAGGAGGATAGGTGCCATATAACGAGTACCAAACCCGCTATACCGACATTTGGTGGAGCAGCCCATCTGAGCGAAGCAGCGTCAATGAGTGGCGCTGCTTCGCCTATTGTAGTGTTCAGGCAATTCAAAAGACCAGTATCAATATTCGAAGGCAATGGTGCATCGGGGTTCCCTGTTGTATTGAAGCCGTCCAGTGTAAGCGCAATGCTGTTGTCGCGGTAGTACTGAATAACTTGTTCAATTTGTGGTGCTGTCAGGGTCTCGTTCCAAGAGTTCGCAGCAGAACTGGACGTGTTGTACATGGAAGAACAATCTGCTTGGATTTCGGGAAGAAGTGCATCCACAGATTCTTTATCCGCAAGCAGTCGAAAGGTCGTATTTTGAGAACTGGATGGGAAGTCCGCAAATGTCATAACACCTCCAGGTCTATTTTGGTCATTGTATCGTCCATATCCATAACCTGCTGCCCCACCCCAGGCAAGAGGCCAGAAGTAGAAGGGGAAACCAGATGGCGTAGGGGTATAAGATCTAACACAAAAAAAATTAGGTGCCTTGCGCAAGAAAAACTATTTCTTTTGGTACTTACCTGGACCCATACACCTGCGCTCGAGTGCCACCCCCAGCTGTACTCCCTGCAAAGGGTTGACCAGCAGGAATTGTAATAGGAGCGCCGCCACCATTTCCACCAACGGTTGCAGATTTCGAGGTGCCTGCTACCGATACAGGACTTGATCTCGCACTACCACTAGAACCACCACCACCACCTCGAGCGCCACCCCGTCCACCTCCGCCTTTTCTCTTGAAAAGTTGTTTGCTTGACTCCGGGGAGCGCTTGGAAATGAATGGCACGAACATTTCAAAGTCTAAAGCCTCAAAAATAATCTTGGTTATGAGGTATGTTGAAGTGAAGTAATGAGCCGTGGGGGTGCTGAAAATGAGCGTTCCTGAATCATAGATTATAGGAAAGCCAAAAGTCTTGGAATTGCTTCAAAGCACCAATTACCAAACACGTGAACAATCAAAAGGCTGTGTTTGAACTTTGCTGTGTGTTTTCCGCAATATTTTTCATTTCTCCGGAGATTTTTTTTAGCAAAGTGTAAAATGAATAGGTAATTATCTGTAATATGCCTTTATGACGTTGACAGGGATAACGGCGTTGCAAGTAATGATGACATTTGGTAATACCAGTGCAGTGTAATGACAGAAAATCCAGAGTCTCCACCCAACGAGTAATGCAGAAAGCTCAAATCCAAACCCCAGGTTAGGGGATGCTCCAGTGCCCAACCTCAACAACGTTAACACAGCCTCCTACGTAGAATGCACGCAAACTATCTGATGATTTAACATTTTAGATAGGGCGCTTGGATGGAACTCCTCGTGGTGCCGCCATGTTAACTTGATGATCTGCTGGGTCTGTTAACGCGCACTCTGAAAATTGCTCGCACATGTGCAAAAGTTAAAAAGGACTCACCTTCAGCAATAGCGCGATATAATCGAATGACATGGAATAAAGCACATATATAACATGTGGAAGCCTACTGAAACAGTGAAACCCAGTGAAAAACACAGAAGAAAACGTGCATAAAATAAAACAGAAGCAACCCGAGGGAACGATGAAAACAGAGCAGCGGGATTCGTAAAACGAAAGGACACATAGTCGCAGGTAAACCGAGAAAGAGAAATATGGCGATAAAGCAGGCTGCGTATGAAGGGGGGAGACGTGTAGCAGTTGAAGGAAAGTCAACCAGGGATTTTGAGTAGATCCAGAAAGCTCTGCAAGTGGTGGTTTCAGCGGCATATAACAGAATTTCAACGATTTCCAAGTAGTTGTGCCAGAAGACGGTTCATGTTCATAGCATCAGGCTGACTGCCCTCCAGCTCTTTCGCCTGCTTTTTTTCAAGCTTGGTGATTGTCTTTTCCATCCTTGCTGGGGCGTCCTGCAGAAGCTCTTTCATGGCGTTCACTGTAGAAAATATAGTCATTCACTCGACAAAATAGCCAGATAGAAATACCCTGTTCCTCGAGTGCTTGTTCATAATGTAACCAAATTTTGTCACGGACTTGATATTCTTCTTCCAGATCTTCCAGCAGGGATGCGATCTTTTCCTGTTATGACATTATCAAAAGTAGAAAATTAATGACCGCGGAGTGACTACCTGGGTAGCTAAACATTTGTTGTCGATTTCTTGCTTCTCGTCACATGAGACTCGAACAAATGACCGAACGGCATGCTCGTAAGTATCAAGGCCTTTGAAAAGATCGGTGTCTGCATCGGCCTCGATGTGCCGAAACGTCGACTTGATTTGATTCGATACGGGAACCATGAGCTGGGCGAACTTAACGTTCAGGCTCTCTGCCTTTGCCGTGAATGTGGTTTGAATGGAATCCACCAGGGCGTCCAAGTGGTGGCTATCGTCCTTACCCTTACTGAACGAGAGTATCACAGAAGTAGAACGACCAGCCACAGACAGAGCCAAGAAGGACGGCTTACAAGGAGCTTTCCTGGAGGTCATTGAGAAAAGAGTCCTGGTCTTCCCAGTGGAATGACACGTCCTCTGTATCAGCATCAGAATCATGGCATATATGCGCGCTACTGATAGCAGCTTCTTGCTTTTCCAGGTCAAAGTTTTCGTCAAAATCAGCTCGTGGACTGATGGATTGGTTTTCATCAGGATTCTTTCGGCTCGGTGAAGAATTGGCATGTGGAATCTGTGCTCGTGAGAACAAGTTGTTTGAAGGGATTTTTGGTTTGTTTAAAGTATAAAGACCTATACAGAGTAGGATTAGTATCTCAATCTAATGAAATATCAAAAGGCTTCACGTTTCTTGATCGGTGAAACGGGATGACAAAAGTTAATCCTTGTTGGACTCCTAAGTGAGAGGGACATGAGGGAATGGATGAAAGAATGATTTCAAACTCCGACTTTGAAAGTGCCTTAGTTCCTGACAACTAACAACTGACTTTCAGTTTGCTTCCACCGTCAACGCGTTGTTTCGACGTTCGTTCCCTTCATTCCTTTCTTTCTCTTCTTCATACGACTCTGGGGGGCACTCTTCGCCAATATCTATCCGTCTTTATTCTAATTGAACCAAAAGGAGCACAATTATGAGTTCGAGACCGCACAAAGTCAGCTCAATTTACATCTATCCTTTTTTCATTCAGCAGCTTAACTCCATGACAGCAATCCATGTCAGAGCTGAAGCTCCGCAGGCTGACAGAACATAACCAGCGGTTGAGGGAGGATTTGGCAAGACCAAGAGTTCGTGTTAGTGAGGCAAGCGCAAGGTATGTATCAAGGAGCAATTTATGCCTTGGAACTCAAATGGAGTAAATTAATTCTAGCTTGATTCGTTATTGCAAAACTACTAAAGATCATCTGGTATGGGCACATCTCATTTGCTGTTATAAATCCCCTGTCTATTTCTCTCTATTCCCCATGCTGAAATCCTTTTTGCTCTTGATAGATACCTTCGGTGTGGGGTCCCGTAACCAAGGGAGAAGATCCCTATGCACCTCCTGCTCAGAATTGTGGCTGCATCATAATGTAACTGGCATATCAATAGAAGCCATTTTCGCGATTATGAATGGTTAGGGAGGAGGAAGACTGACCCCTGGCAGGCAGTTGGGATATTGCCTTCGGAGGACTGGAAGTGTTAATTATACCTCATGCACCAAATCCCTATGTTATAACAACACCACCAGAAGCAACATACCAGCATCACATTCTTTTTAACCTTGCTCGCGTTTTGTGCCGGACAAATTATGCTACAACTATTTGGGATAAGCTTTGCTTTTTTTTTGTCGACTCCTATTCTATCAGAATGCGTTTACTTTTTTTTCCCTGTTCTTTTTCCTTTGGCTTGTGCTTGGATTTTTTTTATTGGATGTAGATATTTCGGAGAGTTTGATAGCTCACTACAGATTGAAAGATTGATACCTAAGTAATATTTTTTTCTTTTTTAAATGAAATGATAAAATGTTGTAGAAGTGAAGGAGCAAAGAGCGGCAAATGCCATTTCTAAAAGGGGAGATTGAGTTCACATGGGTCTGTCAACTCTGCCCTTGTCGAGGAACAGCCGCAAAATTATCATCACTCATCCGATATAACCTCTCCTTCTACCACGCCTACCACCATCTCAACTCCCACTCTCTGCCTCATATCTCTTTTTACCCCTTTTCTTCTTCAATTTTGTATGAATTTTATCAACATTTAAAGTTCAATTCCATCTCATTTTATTTATTTATTTTCACCAGAGTACCCCACACAACAATTCATCATCATGAGCACTCGCACGGGCGGTCGTCAATCCATGTCAGAACTTAAACTCAGGCGTCTGATAGAACACAACCAACGTCTTAGAGAGGATCTAGCAAGACCAAGAGTTAAAGTTAGCGAAGCCAGTGCTAGGTACGTACCCTCTACCCACACTCAATATCAACCAAACTTACACGACTTTGCTCAGTCTTATTAGATATTGTAAAACCACCAAGGATCATCTAGTATGTTCTATCCTCCTCATAAGTTGGTAAATCTAACAATTTCTTTTCTCTCTGTGTCGCAGGTACCCTCGGTCTGGGGACCAGTGGGCCGAGCCGAGGATCCTTATGGCCAACAAGCAACAGCGAAATGTTGCACAATTCAATAGACTGCCACCGCTCACCATTATACCTATCATCCATCCTCTAATACAGGGTGCGATATACACCTACCGGTCCTATACTCAGCTCGACCACTGGAAGCAATCCTGCCACTCGACAGGCCTAAAACCTCTTCACTCGCTCACTACCTCACTTGTACCAATATTCGCAATATCGTTCCCTTCCTGCTTCTTCACTTCCCCTCAAGATGTTTTCGTATAAATTCTCTTTTATAAGGCATCTTACACTTTGCAGGCTCTATATTCTTTCGTAGTGTACTTCTCCCCCTTCACTGGAAACCAGAGAGTGTGCGGTCCGAATTTGCGGATAGCTTAGTTTTCTCACATTGCTTCCATTTCTTTCTTTCTCTACCTCTTCTTCTGTAGCTGTACACGTATTTTGTTTTATTATTTATTTCCTTGTGAATATCATATTTTTAAAACACTCATATGGCTCACATTCACAACAAGGCTTATATGTTCAGGCTACCGATTGTTACGCGAGTTGACGTACGACTTTTTGGGGCAAGGCAAAGAAATTACTACTTGTGCCTTACAATGACTCGAGGAACTTTTTAATCGACTGTTGGTCAAGGGCTCCGACAAACTTGGAGATTGGTGTTCCGTCTCGGAAGGCAATCACGGTTGGTAGAGCACGGACCTGTCATAACGCAGTTAGAGCGTGTCCTGTAATAAAATCGAGACGAACTTCGTATTGCTGAGCAAGTTGTTGACCATCCCCACTGTCTGTATCCACCAGAACAAGGTCAAATGGCTTTCCAGTCCCAGATTTATTGGGGTCCTCAGTAAGCTTCTTGAGCGTTGGGGAGATCAACCGACATGGCCCGCACC
This sequence comes from Panaeolus cyanescens, assembly GCA_002938355.1. NCBI lineage: Eukaryota > Fungi > Basidiomycota > Agaricomycetes > Agaricales > Panaeolus > Panaeolus cyanescens. The sequence continues at coordinate 766 of NHTK01006068.1, read as the reverse complement.
AGCTGGAAATGAGCAGTGTCTTCTGGGTTAGTTTACAAGACGCGGATAGAGCGCTGACACACACACTCGGCATAAAAGTCAGCAATGACAACCTTTTCTTTGTTGGCAATGGCATTTTCAAAAACCTGAACGATCGCAATGAGTTCCAGGTTCAGTAATAAGCGCCATATTGCCTAACCTGTTTACTGGCGTCTTGGAAAATCACAGCACGCCTCTGAGTTGTATGAAAAGCCCGAATTGCTGTTGGGATGCGCGCTGACGACAAAGTTGCACTCTTGGACGTGAATACGCGTAAACTAGTGTTGAAAGACATGTTCGAAAATGATTACTGATGGATTACTGGTCGAAGCAGACAAAGTAGACATATTACCTGGCGCCTCACACTTTCGGCTTTCTCCGTCCCCCCTTGATTCCAACCTCCATCACAACATTCAGAGCTAACAGGCGACTATTCTCTGGAACTATGGGACCTGGGTCTTGATACAGAATTTACTCTTGCTTTGTTTATTTTTACTGTCCGTTTTTATTGAATCATGCATCAACTGTTCCTGCTCAATCAGCATCACGATTATGTTTAACTTCTGATGTAACATTATTCTCGAGGTGACCTAGTTGGGCCCTGCGGTTCTTTGCTACCTTCCAGTATCCACTCTGCGGAAATAGATCACTCAACAAGGCGTGTTACTAGAGCCCTCAGCCCTTCCTGTCTCAATCGTTACAATATCCCTAGCGGCATCACCTTCGTGATGCCCAATCCCCAGCTCTG
>NHTK01006067.1:0-55016 GCA_002938355.1 Panaeolus cyanescens | reverse complement strand
TAGGACTCATACATGCCGTGCAAAGCAGCGGCCCACTCTAAACATTCTACAATTTAAACGTGAGTGACATTCGTGCCATCGATTCAGAGCAGCGTTGGCATCATCATGTTATCATAGGCCGCAGTAGGCAATACCAATGAAGTTACCAATGTCAATAGTGACGAAGTCGAATTCAAGTGTTCGCGTTGATAACCTGTTTTCTCAACGGAGGCCCCATAAAATGAATGTATAAACTTTTGAAGTTGTTGAAACACTTCTGCTTGGGTCCTCTAACTTAAATCCTCGGGCCTGCTATGAGACAATATGCACACAGAGACCGTGACTCTCGATCGAGCGCCCAGAACGACAGCTGCCAGGCCTGAAGCTTCAAGTTTCTTCAGCAGAAGGACAACCAGGTGTCCCGACCAACTGAAATCGATTCGAAGCACACAGAAAACAAGGATTGATAAGATAAGATAACTTCTTGGCTTGAAATCGTTTAGATAGGGTTTGGTTCTGGTCCGTTCGCGGCTTGCTGAACTAATTATATGCGATTGCACCATCCCGCGGCCATCGCTACTATATGGACAGCCATCTGAATACTTTATGAACCTGAAGTTCATTGTGTGTCAGCTGCCATGATACAACGATAAGATACGGTGTTCTCAAGGAACTGTCCAGGACATTCTCCGACATTCGAGATCCGGTGAGGTGCTGTATTATTCAGACCAAGATACAAGGGTTATACAAAGGGTTTGACTTCTGAACGTATTCGAGTGACAACAAATGCAAGAAAATTATAATACAAATGGGATACAATTAGGGGGATTGGATAGGTTTAGTTGAAGCCAGCGCGGCGGGCAGAGTCAGAGGCAGCTGAACCAATGCTGATGTTCTTGTTGGAGGAGTGGTTGATGGGACCCTCTGCCTTCTGTTCTCTGCCGTGTTTGAGAATGTGTTCAATGACATCGACATCTTTAGATGTTCCGAAGACGGTGTCTAGCTGCTGCTTCGAGGGCCTGCCATAGAGACCTTGTGATCCTGTACCAGAGTGGAAGATTTCGAAAGCTAGTGGCGTGTTGTTAGATGCGGATTTTGAGAAGAGGCATGCAGTGCACTTACATTCGACAACATTAGCCAAAGGAATGGAACTGTGAAAGAACAATACATCAGCCTGTGAGTTTTCAAGCGTCAATGCGAGACATTGATATTTACGTGTCTAAAATCTTGAGTTAGCCAGGTGAGGATATGTTGGCAAGCAGAGACTAGACTTACCACCATCTTTCCATTTCTTGTACTATGAACCAATAATTAAGCATGGTGATGAGTTATCTGATGCGCTATTGAGTGGAGAGATAGCGCCTACCTCTTGTGGATTCACGATTGCAAAGTATTCCTCAGAAGACTGAGTGTCTGGCTTGAAGATAACTTTGGTAAGAGTTGGTGCCATGATGGTATAAAAAAGGATTGAAGATGTAGATTGAGGATAAAAGCGGGATGAAGAATGAGAATCGGAAAGTGAGAGGCTTTATACTCTTCACGGACTCCCCATGACGTCTCCGGGGTTGACAACGGCCGTTGCCGAGCCTAACATATTGGCCTAGCCAACTGACGTCACCTGACTCGAACGCGCCTCTCTCATCAGATTCATCATCCACAATGATTTCACAGTTTGAAAGCTTCCAAGTATCTGCTCAATTGCGTAATAAGGATCCATGATGACCGTATATTCTTGCTAATGCCCCATACTTTTACTGAAAAGTCATAGTTTTTTTCTTTTTTTTTTTTGTTAGGCCAAATTTCGGATTTGTTCTATGACCCACTCAAAAGTCAAAACATCCTCGGAATTGCAACGTCCTTTGTCACCAAGACAAAGAACAATCGCCAAGGAATACAAAGAACGGATAGTTGCTCATCATCTCTGACTTGACGAGCTCACAGCTGCCTCGAACCACGCTCTGGACCCCTTTATTTGAAATTCATCGAATCTTCTAGAGAGTTCTTTGTGAAATTCACAAAGGTGACTATCCTGAAAGGCTGCATATCCTAGTCGTTTCAACAGGTTGAAAGGCCTATCATCACCATACATCTATAAGTCATCTGTTGCGGGGCCTATCTTAAAACGCTGGTCAAGGTGAAGGAAGCACTACGGGAATCCTTGAGGATCCGAGCTAAAGTGAAAAAAAGGACACCAGCAGCACTTGGGCGCTAAGGGAGGCTTTTACACCTTTGAAGTTAGAAAATATGACCGTTTTTAGGTTGGGCTACGTCGCGCCGTGGACACGAGGCATTTCACGTGTTCTCGTCAAAGCGCCCAATAACTTATTTGAACAACTTAAAAACTTGTAATGGTCTAGACCCCTGCATAGTAATGACTGGTTTCTCGTCACATATTACGGCGATTGATTAGCAGAAAGTAGTCAAACATCTAATCTACCCATGAACCAATGACCGCACGTTTGAGATATCGATTTTGCAGTTGTCTTGTTGAACCAATCCAATCTATCGATTGCAATAACTTCCAACGCGTTTATTACCAGCAATCCCTCTATCAGATCTGTATCCAAACCTATTGTTGTTCACGTATTTTGCGCCGTATGTCAATGTTGTTTGCGGTAAGCTCTTCTTATGCATCATCATGATGATTCTCTGTTGGACCCATGTGAGTGTTGCGCGCACACATAACTCAGATTGAATAGGGATATTTATATTTATCGCAAATTTGGCTGCTTCGTAGCCTCGTGTTTGTACCCGTTTTACCAAAAGCAGTCATCGCACTCGTGAGTTATTCAAAGAGCAATAGAATTCGATTATTCCCATGAAAGGACTAGCACATTGCCCCAGCTCGACGGATTAGGACACCAACTGTTTTCCGCTCAATGACCATTCACACTTCTGCCCTTTGCCCGAGTACAAAGCTAATTTGAAGTACTTGGTCCTGATAACAAACACTCGGTGTGAAGAGACTAATTGTCCACGAATTTATCCAGTCGGTCCCAAACACAAATTCTGTTTTTATTACTGCTTCCCGAATGTTGTACGCCACCGATTTCAGTCAAGGGTATCAGAGATGGCCTGGACGAGATAAGATGAGCTTGAAGACGATGAAAAAGATCAGCATCATTACCTTCCATGAGCACATTGAAAGGGAAATGCTGTCTCAGAGAGCTCTTTCACCAGCTTCTCACAGTCCGCTATCGAAAGTATGTCATTAAACATAATTGCACCTGATTCCGGTTTATAATCAGTCTTGTAAATGGAACTGGCTTCTATGCTGCATACCTCGACACGCTTTGGAATTGATGAGGTCGAGGAATACCCTGGGACACCGTCTAACAGCTTTGTACCAAGAGAATTCCCCTTCATCCGGTGATTCAAAGGGTGGGCCCACCGTGGAGTGGATAACAAGTTCACCATTCTGAATTTGTCCAAGGATTCCCTTGACGAAATCCCGCAGTTCATCTCCTTGCAGAAGCTGAAAGTTATTCCAAAGTGGATAGAATGTCAGAATCACAACAACATTAAAAGGAACAATGGACAGACGAACCTTTTCGCTTATGATCTCTGGTATTCCACTCAGGAGAAGCTGTAAATAACCACTATTGGTCCCGGCCTCCGAAGCATTCTCGGAGTCTCGCAGAACTGTCGTTTCCTTCGAAAACCGAACACCCCATCTCCCAAAAAAGTCGCGCACATCCTGTGACTGTTTGATAGTGAGAGCCTCATGCTGTGTCAGAAGAACTGGATGAGGTGGTGTTAATTCCCTGCTCCGGACACCATTGAGTCCATTCATTTGAGATTGACAGCCAAGCAGGAATTCCGAACACAGCTCTTTGAGAAAACGCTCCACGCGCACACGTTCATCCGCGGCATGTTGGTCGATGAGCACCAATATTCCAGTATTGCAGCGGGAGAATTCGCTTAAGTTATCCAATACAGGCGATTCGACGCCTCCTAGCATCGGTATGCGACAAGCAATACATTTGCGATCCACTTGGTTTATAACATGGGCAGAACGAAGCGCCTCCTTGGAGAAACGAATGCCGGACAGGTCATGTCTGACTCGATTTTGACTAGATGCAGATTGTCGACTGATTGATCTATGGGGTCCCTGTGTCTGAGTGTTATCACTTGTCGAACAAATGATTGATGTTTTCAAGTCAATGGACGGAACCCTATTTTCTGCTAATGAATATACGTCGTTTTTCTGTTATGAACAGGTCAGCAGACTTCCTTATTACCAAAAGATAACGAAAGAACCCGTCCTTACTTTGAGGGCCTGGCTGAGCCAGTCGGGCAAGCTTTTCCGGGTGAGATCGTAGTTTGTGAGGGCCGAAGAGCTGGTTTTGTATTGCCGAAGTGTGCGCCTTCCTTCCTCGTTGCCTTCTGCGTTCCGATCCGATTGGCAAATAGAATTCCCTGTTCTCGAATCCAAAACAAAGCGCTCGCCCGTAGAGGAGTTAACCCATGTCACCTCTTTTGAGATATCCTCGTCCTATTCCAGATCAGGATGACATCGTTTACCATAAAAGACAGACTAACCAAGGATGCATACGGTGCAGCAGTTGGCGATGACCTATTGAATGACGAAATCCATAAGTTATGCGACGCGGAGGGAGGTTGCTCAATAAGGCCAATTGCATCTGGGCAAATGCAAGACGAGCTATCGAATCCCGAAGGGGCTTCAATGTCATACCTACGGCGTTTCCGAGACGGAGACGTGATTTGTTCTGAAGGATTTAAAGCCGCTGCAGTCATAAATCCGTGCTTCTTCAAGAAATCCTGGATTGTAGAAGATAGCAGCCGAGAGATAACATCTCTTTTCTACATAGAAAATGAACTACGCTCAAAACTATAACAAAGCTCGTTAAACGCACCCTGATTCCGACGATTTGCTTATTTGGGTCTAGACAATTGTCTACCTCGTCAACAGGGATTGAAATGTTCAAAACATAAACAAGTCTTTTTTCTGATTTGCGAGGAGACCGCCTAGTAGCTTCAGAACCCGGGAATGAGCGAACTTGCAATACAACAAAAGAGGAATGACACCTACACGACCGTGGTAAATCCCGCTCTCCAAGTTCGTCCAAGGCCTTGGCAGCATAATTCAATACAAGGCGATGTAAGGCGGAGAGATCTGCAATAACATACGTTCTTTCCAAAGGAACTGAGCGAACATTGGTAGTCGATCGCTTGGTGAAGATCACATTGTGATATAGGATGACGATTGATGTCTGAGAGAGAAGTTATTGTCATTCAAGAAGCCGCAAATGAACTTGCCGCATACAGAGAAACTGATAAGCCTGTGTGTTAAGAAGGGTTAGCAAATATAGATTTTTTTCTTGAAAAAAAAAAAAAACAAATCTACCTTTGACGAACATCCATGCAGACTTATAAACCCATCTATTTTGACAGCACCTGAATCGAGCTGAATCGGCTCGATGTGCTGAATGGTTCAAACGTCAACATGTTACCACATCGGCATTCCTGAGAGAGATACACAAACCTCTGTAAATGCATTTCCGAAGCAGTTGCGAAATGAGTCCACTGTAGAACTGGACTGAATGACATGAGCATGAGCCTATTAAGAAGGTTACTTAGAACACAGAAGGCTGAACCATTACCTTCGCGTATCGTAACGTTTTATCCCTGCGGAGTTGAGGTTGGCTATCTTTATTCGTATCTTCTAGGGTGAACACAACGTTTGGAAAAACAAGGACAAATGTTTCGATTTCGTGGCGGACGAGCTCCCAGGTTCTTGGGGGGGGAAGGTGAGCTTTCCTACGGATAGGAAGCTTGCAGTATGATTTAGATAAGAAATGCTAAAAATCAAAAGTGACACACATTGTAGAAAATGTCACGAAGGCAGACGACTGTTCCCTGCGTTTCACGTTTCCATCTCACGGCGGCACCATGATATAGCAGGTTTCCACCCTGGTTATGCCCATTAATATTTTCTGGACGGCAAGGATCTGTTGATTTACGAACCTTCAGTATGATAGACCATGTCTCTCTAGAGCGTGCGGTCCTTGAGCAGATTTCCAGACAAGAGATATCAGCTGCTGATGCAAGGGCTATCCAGCAGCAAGCAAATTCGTGTAAATGACATCATAGACAGCAGTTACTCGTATGTCGTACCTTCGCCACGAAACCCAAAGGAAGAGAGAGAATTCAGAAATTGTTCAGCATATTGCTTAGAGGTATCTGAAATTGGACCAAGAAGGTCAGTACATCGTAATTCACCTGGGGAGTAGTGTTCAGATTGGGATACGTACTGTATCTTCCGGCATCTGCTCCTTGTCCAATTTTTTCAAGCCCTTCCTTGTTAATCCCGTGTCCGTCGTCTTTGATCCATAGAGTCCAGTTCTGGCAGTCAATCCCAATATCAATACGCGTCGCATTCGCGTCAAGGGAGTTTTGAAGGAGCTCTGACACAATTTGCGGCAAGGATGTCAATATCGTTGTTGAGCGTAGTTTGGCCTGCGTTTCAGCGGGAAGTCGCTCAACAGAGCGTTGATTCCCGAGCATTTTCCTTCATACTCGTTGAATAAAGTTCAAAGTATGGTCATGCAAGAGTGTAGAGCTGAGGATGATAATTTCAATGTGGTAGAGTAGAAAAAGGTATAGTTGAACCACGCTCCCACAGTACACCATTGCCAAAACGGGAATCATGGATATGGTCCATTTCACGACAAAACCCATGTTGCAAATGCAATTGCCATTCGATGCGCGCACATGTATACTTATATACACACATATATGCGTAGGTATAGATCCTTATAAATGATGACCAAGTATCGTATTTTACATCCTAAATACTCCAAACCCTTTGCCATCACCGTCCCATGTTGTGCTTCCTCGACCAGAATTGCTGGCGTTCGTATTCCTGTCACGCGAAGCGAGTGCTAAACCGAGGCCAACGACATCTCTTGTGTCAGTCGGGCGGATGATGCCATCGTCCCACAGGCGTGCAGTAGAGTACAAGGCAGTGGATTGGTTTTCAATTTCCGTCTGAAGAGACGAATGTTGAGAGGGATCTCTGGTTGACAGGAAGCAATGAGATGAGATGGGATGAAGGCATGGAAAGAGATAGTTTATAACTGACTTTGAAACAGTGGCCATCACTTGTGATAATTGTGCTCCACCCATGACAGAGACCTTGGCGTTCTGTGAAGCGGGACTCAGTAAATCAGCTGGCAGAGATCAGAAATCCGGATACGTACAGGCCACATCCACAAGAAGCGCGGAGAATACTGTAAAATGAAATATTTAGTTTGTCAACTGGTACATTGCTCAATTCATAACCTACAGCTCGGCCAGCCATTCCTAAGATTACGATGAGTTTATTGTGCACAGCAATGAGTTGATCAGCACATACCGTAGTTTCCGGCTCCAAAGCTTCCACCCACGATAACAGTGAGTTTTGGTACATCGGCGCATGCTACTGCGCGCACCATCTTTGCACCTATCAGAAAAGTCAGCCCAAGCCGGCTCCAGGTTTCCGAAATGTTTACCGTCTTTGGCGATGCCTCCTTTCTCGGCCTTTGATCCAACCATATATCCTAGTAGCAGAATATGCTTAGTATACGAGGTGCAAATACCCACTAAAAACCGATACACACCTGTAACATTCACCATGAACAGCAAAGGAATCTGTCTTTGCGAACAAAGCTGAATGAAATGTGTGGCTTTCAATGCCGAAGGAGAAAACAAAATGCCATTATTGGCGACGATTCCAACTTCATAACCATGGATGTTGGCAAAACCCTAGTGAAAGGAGGTACTTAGTTTAGTCCAGGCTCAGTCGATGAATACACGAACTGTTATCATCGTTTTTCCGTATTCTTTCTTGAATTCCCTGAACTTGCTTCCGTCCACGATCCGAGCAATGACATCCCTCATATCAAACGGTTGGCGGACATCAGTACCTACAATGCCATGCAACTCTGAGGCAGGATACAGGGGCTCCTCGGGCTTTGCAGATGGCTATGTAAAAACAGAAGGATCAGTTGAAGTCCATGAATATGTACCAGGAAGAGTCAAGACAATAACTCACAGGGGCAAGTGGTCGTGCCGCATGACCGAGATCCCCAACGATTCCTCTTGCAATTGCAAGTGCGTGTTCATCGTCTCTTGCCAAATGGTCGGTTACACCACTTTCTGTGGAATGCATAAGACCTCCTCCAAGAGTTTCTTCATCAACAACTTCGCCTGTCGCGGCTTTGACCAAAGGGGGACCAGCCAAAAAGATGTGACCTTGGTTCTGAACGATGATGTTCTCGTCTGCCATTGCTGGTACATATGCACCGCCTAGTAACATATCGTTAGAATGAAACGCGAGAATAATGATAGGCCTGTCTGCACACCTGCGACAGAGATGCCGTGGACAACTGCAATCTGTGGGATACCCAAAGCAGACATTTGTGCCTACATAATGATTCAATTTAATAGTGGTTAAATACTGACGTCAACATCGTCATGAAGGACAACGTACCATATTGTAGAAAATACGTCCAAAGTGTTCTTTATCTGGGAATACATTGGCCTGGTGTGGTAATGCAGCTCCCCCCGATTCAACTGTGAATGGGTTCAGTAATTGCAGGGCACTGAGGGCAGGAAGCGAGAGGGGACCAACGAACCAACATAAACACAAGGTAGTTTATTTTCCCTTGCAATTTCTTGTGCACGCAAATGCTTCTTCACCGTTAATGGGTAATATGAACCACCCTTCACTGTAGCGTCATTCACAACAATTACACACTCATGGCCAGAGATGCGACCGATTCCCGTGATGACGCCTGCACCAGGAATTGATTCAGGGTATACTTCATGAGCAGCTAGGGCAGAAAGCTCCAAGAATGGTGAATCAGGATCAAGAATTCTAGCAAGGCTACGATGATAATAAGAGTCAGAGTCAGATCCTGAAGAGGGGAACGACTCGAACACACCGCTCTCGAGGCAATAGCTTGCCCTTCTTTTTCATCCTTTCAGCAGCCTTGGGACCACCTCCTTGCCGGGCAGCCTGGGTCTTCTGTTCAAAGTCCTTCACCAGGTCGTCCATGGCTGCTGCTCGGGCCTGGAACTCTGGGGAGGACGTCGACACAAGATTGGGCAGGACAGACGCATGGTATGACCTGCGCGTCGCCTGTACTGACGTTCTCCACACAGACTTTTGGAGCAAAGTACGAATGCTGGACATGGGTAAACCCGGCTGAGTATTCCTCGCAAGTATGGGTGGTAGATGTAAGGTTTAGTGGACAAGTTGAAGATAGCTGGCAAGCGTATGAACTTGGTGTCATCATAAGCTCCGGATTGGGGTAGTTAATGCATATGGCTCGATCAAGATCGGCCGGACCATCTCACCGGCTATGTCACCATTATCTAACGGCTTCTTCCTTCAAATTCCAAAGCTCATTCCATCTATGAAAACCAAAAAAGTAACATCGACTAGGGTATCTATATCTGAACTATATTCTAAAAGTCTTTCCATTCGTCATCCCAGTCTGAACTCTTCTTTGCTGGGGCAGCTTTTGTTGTTGTGGTAGCTGCGTTGTGCGTGTTGCCGAAGTTGGTAGTAGCAGGTGTTGTCCCGCGATATTCTGTGAAGAGGTCATCATCATTGTCGTAATATAGACCAGATGTTTCATCTGCATCTCCAGGGCTAGTCATCGAAACGTGGCCATAGCCTGCGCGAGATGGGCCTGATCCACCAGCGACGCGCTCTCGAACAGTACCAACAACGCCTCCGACGGCGCCTGCCACATCGACACCAAGTTGTGACCTGGACCATTCATTCGCAGTACTGCCCACAGCTGCGGCTTGCTTTTGAGCCTCTGTCATGTAGCCACGCACACTGGCCTGGAAGTTGGGATCAGTAACCTTTTCAACGCCAGGTTGGATAACATTCTCTTGAACAACACGACTGGCGCCAACGACTGCAGCTGCAAACAGGGACCATCCTTTGCTGATGGCAGCAACGGGGTTCTCCTGTAATTCAGATAGCGATGGAGCATTGGCAGAAGAGAGCCCATATGAGGGATGTTGTTCTGGAGTTGGTGTGCTTCCAAAGCCAGTATATTTACCGCCCTGGGATGGCGGAAGATCAGAGGATCGACTTTCATTGAGTTTCCCGAGGCCGGCAAAATAATTTTCGTTGGCAGTCTTTTGATCCATGGTGCCTCCTAGAGTAGGGTTGGGTGTGCCAGTAGAAGAGCTCCTGAGGGAGGACGCCGGCGAATGGGAATCACTCCGAGTAGCCGCCAAAGTTCGATTAGACGCCCGGGATTTACGCAAGCCTTGGGCAGAAGGAGCAGGAGATGCGGATCGGGCGCCTGTGTTGAAATTGGCTGGAGGTGGTGATGGTGACCAGTCTTTACCTGCCAACACGGCATCAAGCTACAAGATTTTGAGTTGGATTGAAGAAGAGTTCGTGGTACATAAACTACTTACTTTGGAACGGTACTGAGCTGCTGCCCAGCAATGATAAATATCATAAGCGCTAGCACCTTCCTTGTAACCGCCTTGGTCCGCTGGTTGGTAAGAATTCATGAATTCCTTAAAGGCAAGATTGCTACCGAGCTGGAAGGCAGAGGTTGAGAGCAGTGTATTGGAGTTGTCATGGTGGAAACAGACCTGCATGCGCTTAACCTGGTCGTCTTGCCAGGTGTCCATTGATATCGATCTGACGAAACTAGAGACAAACGACATAAACAAGTAGTTGAGATCGTCAAGAGTCATGCTAGCCTAATATGCACGCCAAATCCTCTGTGAACTCCAGCACATTGCAAGCAAATAAAGATGGCAAAGCTGATCATATAATATAGTTAAGTCGATGTGTCCATGGTGTAGAAAGATAGGTAGGTACCTTAGTGATGCCCATTGGGGGTTTGGATTTTGACAATCACAACATACTTTGTTCTTGAGATCTTCTCTCTTTGAAAGCTCGCTAAGGATTTTCTTTGCAGCAACCTGGTCTGACATTGTAGTTAGAGTAAGAATGAGTTGGTATAGAGAACTCTTGAAAGCCACGTGCGACGTGTAGTTTGAAGACTTCACGTGAGATCAATTGAGCTGTCAGGCAGTAACAGTTACTTTGACCACAGCTTACAATTGAAAGACTTTTAAAAAAATATCAGCCAAGTGTATCTAAAGTATGTATCCTGGCAATGTTATTTCCCGAACAACCCGACGAGTTCCAGTTTTGTGGATTTGCCCAAAATTGTGGTACTTGGAATAATAATATAATTGTGGCTGTGTTATTAGCAGAATTGAATTCCGCGTCTAAATCTCCTTTTTTTTTCTTGATTGTGAGTATTGAAGACTGACTTTTTAAATTTTTTAGTTGTAAAATATTAAGAAAGGGAGGTTGATTCAATTTATTTTAAAAAGACTAACTAAAAAATCAGGACTTTGAACATAATTCCAGTCTTTCGGGCACTGCTCACTTGGCTATTCCACTCCTTCGGGTCTTCCTCTTTCTGTCTCTCACTGCTCGTCACATCCCACATTTCAGTATTTCAACGGTCTCCTCTTCGTCGTTCTTCTGTCTTACCGTCTTATATTCGCCAAAATCTTACTCAGTGTACATTATTTGCACTGCTCTGCTCTATCTGACAGCTCCGATTCCTATTAGACGGTCCTTGACTGACCATTCTACTATTACCACGAGATTGAGGTATCAATAATCTCGTCAACGACCCTATTAGGCGACAAATCCCATCGCCTTCCCTTTTCTTTTCACTTCCACGATGAATCAAAGAACAGACTCGAGGCAGACAGGCAGTAACACTCCCTCGATGCGCCAAGATGGTCCCGAAGAGTGGGGACACTGGATTGGAACAAAGTGAGCTTTCTGTCTTCATAATTCGGTGATACTGCTGTTTTAATTCCTCTTGGGTATCAAGGCATTATTCCCTAGAGGTAGTCCAACATCCTTTACGTGCCCGAATGTGTGGTTTCGGTGACAAAGTAACATTTTCTGCCATGTATTCAATTCTCTCCTATTGATCGTATATCCGATATCCAGGATCGTAGACCTTTGGCTCCAGCCGCTGTCGCAAAGATGATTGTAAAGCGTGACGACGATTCCATTGTAGACGTCGAGTGAGCACTTGTTAGATGACATGTCTTCAAGCTCTCGTCTAACATGTTTCAAACAGTGATGTCGACTGCTCATTCTTTTTGGTGACTGTTGATCTCTGGTCTGCAGATGGGAAGCACGAGATGAATCTTGTTATGCACCCATCCTCTGCTGACCGTTATGTGCCTTCCCATAATGCCTCAAAAACTCGTAGGCGTGGTGCAAGTACTTCTGCCCCACCTACAAGACCATCTGGAAACCAAACACCACTGGCTCGTTCAAGCCCTCCACCACAGTACCGTCCTGGTGATCAGGTACACAGCTTTCTTCAATTTCATGCTTCTCATGTAACGATTTCGACAGTCTCAAGGTACCCCGGCGCCTTTGAGCGCCCATACGCCATATAATAATCAAGGTTTTTACAACACCACCACTAACGGTGACACTGCTGCAAATTATCCTCCCAACGCTTCCTACGCCTCGCAACCATCAGAATCCGCCTCCTGGGCCTACCCTCAATCGCAAGGAACTCCCCCAGATCGTAGTACTGGGTTCCCTCCTCCCATTCTTCCCTCTATACATTCCTTTGCCAGAACTGGTACAGCAACGCCTTCGGAATCGTGGCCAGAATCAGAGCCAGAAGTTTTGCCTTATCGTGCATGGAACACGGACACAGCCTACGGTTCCGTCGATGGGTTTTCTAATTCACAAGTAGACCCTGCTCTTCGAACGTCAAACAGCTCAGAACCGTCGAGGGACGGTGCCATCTGGTCTCAAACGGGTTTCAACTCCTCGAATCCGGATCTAGACCAAAGTTCTGTTGCCTCTGGTCAATACCATCAACCCGCGTACTCCCAGTTTCCTCAACCGGTTTCAGGTCCCGATGGTGGTTTTACTCCGGCGTCAATGCCGCCTCTCCCCCGTCATAATTATACCCGGACGCTTGTTGGCCCATTGTCTGCCAATGCATGCAGACTCCTGGATGAACACAGAAAACCTGGTATATTTTTCTTGTTTCAAGATCTGTCCGTCCGTACAGAAGGTATGCATCCCTCCCTCATAGAGCAATGAGGCATCATACAATTTTACTCTCTGATTGTAGGGACCTTCCGATTGAGAATGCGTCTCATGAACGTTGGAGCGTGAGTGTTGTTCTCGTGCTTTCTCTTCGTCGGTCAAAATGCAGTACTAAAAATACATGCTTTTTTTAGATCACCTGCACCAGATATAGGAGCTTCACGCGTCCACACAGACGTGTCACCAGTCCTCGCTCAGTGCTTTACAAATCAGTTCACAGTCCATTCCGCTAAGCGCTTCCCGGGTGTTCCAGGTAAGTTATTATTAGGATATATGTGTCTACTTCTACTTCTACGACCTCAAGCATAATTCTCACTAACGTGATCTCTTTAGACACCACTGCCTTGTCCATCGCCTTTGGCAACCAAGGACAAAAACTTCCGTTGGTGAGTCTCGGCGAATCTACCTCTAGAGACACCAAGCTAACTCCTTATGCAGCGAAATCGCCATGGCTCCAGTAAGCGGCGGCGACGAGGTGGATCTGACTCTGATGACGACGATTCCGAGTAGTGCAGTTGAGGCTCGTCAGTTCGCAAGACTGGTTCCGTGGATTGCTGGACAGTTGTATGATGTGTCGTTCGCTTTTTCTGTCCTCTTTTGTCATTCCAGTGTACAGTTGTTGTTTTCTATACCTCTAATAGTCGTTGTTACCAATCCCGCTGTCCATCCTGTAGTAGATCTCCGTACACCCGCAAGTCGTATTATTATTATTAGCGCAAAATATACCGTCGTTCATATTCTCGCGAACCGAGACGCTTCCTTTCCTTACTACCAAAGCTCCTAACCCGCTTCAAGGTTTCCGGCGCCAATTCCTGCAGCTCCTTGAGAATATTACGCGCCGCTTCTGGGTCCCTTCTGGTTGCACCGTGTGCAGTCAAGTCGCCAGTCTTGCGAAGTGGGCCAGAGACGCCTTGAATGACGCGGCCCTCTTGCAACTTGATCAAAACGATGAGGCAATGTTGCAGAATGACGTTGTGCGGTCTCCATTCGTTCCAGCCAGGTCGGATAGCTTGCAAGACGCGAAGAGGGTGCGCAAAGTTCGCCCTGATCATGTCGTCATCGTGTTCTGGTGGGTTGGTCCTGTCCTTGTTGAAAAAGTGCTTCATAAACACTTGTACTTTTACTTGCATCTTGGATCCATGGAAGGGTTTGGAAGGGGAGATATGCTCTATTGGCTCCAGACGCGCCAGCCGTTCTGCAGGAGTCATGTCAAGCGTCAAGCTGCGGACAATTGCACGATTCTTAGCGAGTTCTTGTTCGTTTACGAGCAGGACCTCTTCGATGATTTGGAAAGCGCGCACAGGCTGTGCTGCACGAAGAAGGGCGACAACCAGGTGGTTCCAATTATGCGAATCAGGTACCATGCCTTTACTCTCCAGCTCGTTCCATACTGGGAAGACGAGTTCATGCCTCCCCAAGCGAGACAAAACATCGATGTAGGCCGAAAAGGGACTCTGAATAGGTGCGGATGCGGTTGTGAGCGCGAAATTGCTGTCGGGAAGGATGGTTGTCCCTTCAGCGAGGTGCATGATCCGTGGCCAGATGGCCATTGCCTTGCTTAGGAGGTTGGACCGGCGGTAAACCTCCAGAAGATTGGAAAGAATCCCTATCGAGTCTTGTCCACCTGCTTCGATGAATTTTTGATAGATTCGCTCGACCTCGAAGGAGTCAGCCCGATACACGTGGGGAGCCATGAGAGCACCAAAGAGCTGGTTTAAAGGGTGTTTGCTTCCGAGCTTGTAGTCTTTCCAGCCTTGGGTGTTGCTGAGAAGAATGCTGTCCACAAATTTCTCCGCGATGGCGAGGCCTTCTCGGTTTTTAGTTCGAGTGGCAGAAAAGCCATAGGCTTTGATGATGGACGTAAAAGTTGTGGCAGAAGGACTGATTCCCCGGTAACGCATTTCGTCGTAGATCTTTTTGGCCTGATCACGCCTACCACTAACCAACAGAGCATGCATAATCATCGTCATACTCTGCACTGAAACCACCTTGATAAATGGGTTCTCCTCCTCCAACTGTACCATTTCCTGATGGGTTTTCATCGCAACATCTAGTCTTTGTGCAGCACAGGCCGATTGGATAAAGGTGCTGTAAGTGTATCTTGTAGGAACCAAACCGCGCTCTTTCAACGAGCCAAAAAGCTTCTCGACCATCGGGAATGGTGCTCCGGCAGCGACATAGGCCTTCAAAACGATGTTGTACGCCTGGATACCTGGTTGCATATGTGCAGGCAAGGTCTGCATATGATCGAAAATCTTCAAAACGCCTGTCAGATCTCCAGCCCCTGCGTACGCGTCGAGTAGCGCCGAGATCATCACAACGTCAGGAACAACTCCTTTCGCAAGAGCCATTTCGTAGATTTTTCGAGCGCTACTGGGATCCCGCTTGCCTGCAAAAATGTTGAGAAGCACAGTGTAAGTGGCCACAGTGGGCTCTACCCCAGTCCTTTGCATTTCGCTCAACACTCCTGAGATTGCTTTAAAGTCCGACCGTGTGGCGAATGTTTGGAGAACAGCCGTATATATCTGGACATTGGGTGTAAGGCCTGTGTGTTTCATATCCTTCAACCAATGCGCAACGTTGTTTGAATCCCCAGTGTGAGAATGGGCGTATATGATGGCGGCATAGTGTTGCTCATTAGGGTGATTTAACCTTCGTCCTGTACTGTCTTTGGGGAAATGCTCGTCGAAAACCCGCTTCGCTTCACGAACATTGCCAAATCTGGCATACGCGTAGAGTAGAGCGCCGATATCATCAGGTTTTACCACTCCCAAACGAGTGATGCCAGCAAAGTGCTTTTCAGCTGCATCTGACTCGCCCTTACGGGACGCAAGATATAGACCAAGTTTCAGATGCTGGTGCTCATCCTGTTCAGGGGATAAAGATGAGAACAACTCGTCGGCTTCCTCGATAAAGTTGAATTGAGCAAGGGTTCTGCAAGCATCACGCAGTTGGTGCACAGGGATGTTCAAACGAGTACGTTTTGCCGCGCGGTAGAACTCGAGTACCAACTGAGGATGTTTGTGTTCCACGAATGACTGAAGGATGAGGTTGACGACGACGTCAGATTCGTCTCCGAGTGACCGCAGTGAAACAGGATTTTCGAATGCCTCAGGAGTTTGAGCAATCATCCTTCCGAAGCCTGACTGAGTGAACGAAGGGGTTTGCTTGTACCGACTTATGAACTGGCCATATAACCGAAAGGCTTCTTCGAATGACTGAAAGCGGGCAGTAGCGCATAAAATAGTGGAGCAAAGTTGGATATGCATTTCCATAGACATTCGAGTGAGTTCTGGGTCGTCGTGCAGGGTATGAAGCACCGTCACCGCCTGTTTGATTTCGTTCTGGAAAGCGCATGCTGCAGCCTGGAGGCGGAGTTTGTCCTGTTTCGATAAAGAATTTGTCTTGTCCGCCTTCTCGACCATGTCAGCCAATCTCTTCCCCCATATGCTTAGCGTCCCTCCACCGAGTCCATCGATACACCACCTTTCCAACAACTCGGACAGAATGAAACAACTTTCAACCAGCAATTCCCTCGGAAGCTCTGCTGCTGCTTCCATGATGCCTAGGTATGCACTTTCCAAACTTTGAAATTGATCTGCCAACCACGCCGTTTGACTAGCAGCTGTCCGGAAGTTGGTGTATCTATCTGGGGGGCTTGATGGAGGTTTCGGTGACGTCGGTTGCTGCAATGACGCAGCTGCTTGAGATGCAACATGTCGGCGTTGCATTGCTGGCTGTGAAGACGATGATTCATGGTGGAGCACTTGAACTGTTCTCAATGGACGATGCTGATGCTTTCGCGTCAACTTTCTTGTCCGTTGGTGTGTAGGGGCCGAATTGATTTCCTCTTGAGTAAAGAGTGGAAAGCTACCTGGAAAAATAATTGATACAACGCGCAGATTTTGAACGATATATTACTCACTTGGACAGAACACGGAATGACGAGAGGTTGAACAGGCCCATGTTTGACAATCTTTCACCTGGCGTTGTAATGACTCCGGAGGTATTTCTACAGCACGACCTTTTCCCTTGACATCACGAGGAGATGGTGTAAAGAAGTTGGAAGAAAATGAAGGTACTGCTGGTTTCCAATTTCGAGATACGGAACGCGAGGCCCTCACACAAGACCGCGTTGTCGGAAGGAAAGAGCCTAAAACTCCAGAAGCCAAAGGTTCCATAAACTAAAAAATCTGAAAAAATGAATCAATAAAAATTAGAAATGAAATGAATAAAAATAAAAACCTTTAAGATTGTGGTCGTAGTTGTGGAATAAAATAAATATCGTGCTTGACCGGAAGCCTTTGTGAGCAGTCGACCAGATGTCCAAAAAAAACAAACCGGCGAATAATAATCTGGGCCTTGATTATGTCAGACTTTAAATTACCCGCCTATTCAGAGTCACGTTTATCGAAAATCCAATGCTTGCCGCTGAACCTCATCAAGTTATAACCGCAAAGACATTGAAAGAGCTGGCTCAATGCATAAAAATTGTACGTGATACATTTTACTTATATTTAAAGCATATACATAATGTCTTTTAGAGGATAATCGTCTTTACTCATGAGCAACAATTCCCAATAGAAGCAGAACTTGATGAGCATGTGTTTTGAACTAACATAAATCGATGACCTAACTCACCAACTAGTGAAATAGAAAGGACACCCTCAATGCCAATGCAGCTCACTTTTTGCTTCAGTCTACCCCGTCGCTAATGCCTATTGGCACGATTAGGGCTTGCAAATTTACATCCACCCAAATTACAGAAAATGGCCTCCATTCAACTAAAACGTACTACAAACTAACTCGGTTTGCAATCTTGAAAGAATTTCGGGGAAAACATCTTGGAGAAGCTCTAGTGCATAGACTTCATGAATGGGTTCTTGAAGACGCAGCTAAAGATCGACTCCAAACACTTGATGGAACATCTGCTACTGTCACCATAATTGCCCACTCCCAGATTTATGCCACTGGATTCTATGCGAGGTAAGCCAATGCTTCTTACCGGCAGGTATCATCATATAGGCAAAAAAAGATGTCGTTCTGCTATGCCATTATGCCTCAATCTGCAGTTCTATGTGAATGATACCCCTTGTCTTCCTATGTGCTTACACCTTTTGCCATAGATTTGGCTATAAATCCGAGGTATGTTTTGGTTCTCGTTTAATTTTGCTATCTTGTGCCCTCTTTACAGATGCCATCTTTTGGTATCTGAAAAAGGAGTGACAGTGGGTGCCTTTCCCAAATCTCAACGCTTGAATGAAGGGGTTTCTGGTCATGCGCAAGCTGAACTACCATGTCATCGTCAACACTATATCTCCGGCTTATCTTGTCAATCGGATAGCTCATCGTTCTGGTTGTAATTGGATGGCTGTCTCCAATTCATCACTTGCGATCAGCTACCACATCCATCTTATTTACCTTATACATTACCACCCTCATGACCATTTGTTCATGCATTCATGATCATTCCAACTTTTCATTGCTGATCACCCACAATGAAATAATTAGGGAGAACAATTCGATGAGGACGGCGCGCCGCACCAAAGGATGGTCCTCCATATTCCTATTACTCATAGATAGCACTAGCGTTATCACGAGTCGCCGAGACAGCTGGAAACGCCGGGTTCATTGGACAGGAACAAGTGACGCACAGGGCCTTCGAAATGTTGTACCTATATACGAATCTGCACTCGTATTTCTCAAAGCATTTCACGAAAAATTTAACCAAGATTTCAACTCCAAAGGTGGTTACAGGCTGGAATCCAAGCTGCAAAACCCTACTATCTAGAGCTGCTCAGGTTCAAGCAATCAAAATCCTGTCCCTAGGTATTCTGAAAGCCGGCATCCTCATCTGTCCCCCCATGCCCTAATATTCGATCGTGGCATCACATCATCTCCAGCTCATCCACCGTCAGTCGTGCAATCCTTTTTCTTCCCATGAACCTCCCACACCTGCTTCCCATCGTCGTTTCCTTTTACATCCGCGTGACCCAACCTTATTCCGCCTATTTCTTCTCTGCTGATGGGAAGCAGACGCAAGTATCAGTGTAGTGGACTCCAGCGTTTGACATCTGTTTGACATCACCATCGGCCTGAAAACATGAAGATGTGACTACAAACACTATCCGATGTCGTATCGTATCCTGGGGTGCCTATCAAAATTTTAGTCGTTTCAAAACCCGGTATGTAGCAACATCATGGATTGCTCAGCGTCTCCTAATGGCGCCTTGACTCGTCGCTGGCAGCACTGCATGACGATGGGACATCGTCCGTTCCGCCTTCTCCCACCAATGACCGTGGTGTCTCCTGCCATCCATTGCTGGACATTGCCTTCTGGGGCCTATGGAAACACGGGTGCAAACCCCTGGGTCGTTACCTCGATACGCTGTCATGAAAGTCATCCATTGACTTTTGCTCGAAATTCCTTTGTCAAGTTTTTAAGGAGGTATATACTTAATCCAGCCACATTGGCTACCTTATCTTGCGACACAAAGGCGCCGTTTTCCACGTGTGGGTCATGCGATAGCCCATATGCGGTTTCAGTAACATCATGGTCAACTCTCATTCTCATGTACGGATTCCATCAAAATCTCTGGTCAAGTCAAAGGGTTTATAACTCTCCAAGTCCTTTGTGAAAATCCGACTTGTCGCAAGCACGCACGAAGAACTCGAGTATAGAAAAATATGTGAGAACGATTTAGAATTATCCCATCCAACCCCATCCTGCAGCATTTCTCCCTTATCCAGACCTCCGAGTCAACAAATCTTGCATACCGAAGTGCTTTTAGTGAGTTTCGGTTTTATCCGTACGAGTTGACCGCGTAATATTCGATCTAATTGGTGCAGTCGCGTTATCGATTCGTTCTGACTGCCATTTAGCTGGTTCTAAATCTTCGCAACAATTGAGGTGGCGTATCGCCGGTGGCTGCTATCTCAGTCGGACCCAAACCTGAACCGACGAAGACGCCCATAAGACTTGCTAAACCCACAAGGCGAAAACACCGCAGTCAAACAACTACACCGGTTCACTGCTATTCGTCATCTATTGCTAAGACACCTTTGGATAAGCAACCAACTCAGTCGCTATTCATCGCTGTGTGGATGATTCCGTGCATCGTCACGAAGATGAGAAGCCACATTAGTCCTTCTACATACACAGAACTTTTCTCTCGTGCGTAGATCCCTCGTTGCAAGCTCAGTTGTTGCGTCTCACAGAAAGGGATTCAGAGTGCGGGTCACCATGGTTTTAACACAAGACATAGACGTGAGTTGGGACCTCAGTGGGTCTTTCGGCATTCTGATTTACTTTTAAAAGTGGCCTTGAGAATTATCGGCTGCAGTTTGGCTCTACAGACCTGAAACTGCGTCATGCCATGTATGTAGAAAGATAAGTAGGCAACCAACGATATTGATACCAACGTTGTGTAACCAGCTTGCCAGACGGACTTACGATCGACCCTGCACAAAATCTTATCAATCAAAATTCAATATCAATAGGGGTTGTCAACTACTTTTCCATTTATTAGAGGTGTATTCAATTTCTCATCCGGCATTACTACCCATGAATTTATCGCTTCGGCCAACCATCGCTAAACCGAAAAAAAGCGCTGTCACAACGAGATAAATTATTATCACGGAGAGCTCGAAACCTAACGCAAGAGTAGGGAGGGAAAAGCAGACTAACTAACTACCGTAATCCAGGATCGAGTAACTGGTATCAATAATATCACTAAGTAGCAAAACCTATCACTATCAATATCGCAAATTGTAATGCCTAGTTATCATACATACAAATCATGAGAGGGAAAAAATATACTACAATGTGCATCACAAACAACAGCAACACCCTTAAGGGCGTTACTTTAACGCATCCGAATCTCCCAAAATCGACCACAGCACCCACAACCTACATTTCACCAAGAGCACAAATCACCCAGGCGGAAATGAAAACGCCGTGAATGGCGAAATTAATGCAACGCCAACGTCCACCGCTTCCGCCGGCATGTTCCATGAGGACAGAGTCAGGACAATGCGCATGAACAAGGGTGCAACCAGGAGACAGGCAGGGTCTTGGATCCCGATGACCATGAAGAGAATAGCGACCTAGCCCCATTTCCTGGCGCTGTCCATTGCGGCAATTAAGCAGATATCCGTCTAGGATTACAGATCCAAATGTGTGCACCGGATACCCCGATCGGCGGGGAGCATTGAGCGGAACATTGTGGATTGGGTGAAGGGATGCAAAGCTGCGTCCTGACAGATGGTCGGGAAGCAAAAACAGACGGATGATGTCCAGGGCCAATATACCCGGACAAGGATATCATAAAAACGAGATATCAAGAGTATTTGGAACGAAAGAAAGCAAGAGGTACGAAAGAGAACGTCCTGTTCTAGAAATACAGCATATAAATATATGTATAGTAACACAAGAGAGCGAGGTTGAGAGGGGGATAGTTATATGGAACAGGGCACTTGCCAAAATAAGAGAAAATATGTGAAGTCGTGTCGGTTTCGTGACATGAAAAACGAAAAGAAAATTCGAAGTGTTCGAAGAAAGCTAAATTACAACAAGAGAAGAGAGGCATTAAAAAGTAGAGAAAATCGTCTATATGAGAGAGAATGCGCATGTCAGATACCAAGGTTACTGTGGTCTGTAGGTGCCGTGGTTCCCCAATCTATTTTGTCTCTGTACGATGCAAAATGCGAATATGTTGATTGATTGGCGGTCCAGATCCTGTGAATAGCTTTGGGTTGGGAATATTGAGCACGAATAACATTTTGATTTCCAGAAATGACGATGATCGACATTGACGAGAGAGACCAAGGAAACCGGCAAGTCCATACATGGGCGGGAAGGGCTGAGAAAGAGAAAAAGGTGAAAGAAAACAATACGATGCATCTGAGACTCGGGAAGAAGCCGAAGTCTGTCAAGATGGAAAACAAAAAGGGGTAACATAGAAAAGCCAAAAAAAAATAATATTCAACGAGTGTCTTTCGTGTGAGAGGTCGTCATGACAGTCAACAAAGAATACGTTCTGACCGAATTCTCGCGCCAGTATGAAGAAAAAAGGAAACAAAAACGAAGCAACGGGAGCTAGGAAATATCAACAAAAAAAGAAGAAAAGGGCAACAAATATCATAACAAAGTGGTCATCAATTTGGCGCCGAAGAGCCAAACGGGGAAGAACAGCAATGGCGCTGTTCATGAGCGAGGGACACGGTTGGGTCGCTCGCTATCGTCGGTGGAGAATCCTTGATCACTCTCGGATTCGGATTCGGTCTTGACGATGGAGAAAGGCAGGCTCATGCTGCCGAAGCTTGACGAGCCATCAAGACCAGGCATGATGCTGAAGTTGATGCTGCTCGCGGACGCATTACCACCAAAGCCAGTTGTGCCTTCCTCGTAAAGCCGCCGCGCGGCTTCGTATTCCATCTTTTCCTGTTCTGCTTGAGCAAGGAAAGGCTGTGTATAAAAAAAAGGGAAAAAAAAAATGATTAGTACAAGTTGAATGATATAGACACATGACAAGACGAAAGTAGAAAGTCAATAGAGTTTGAGGGGAAGTGTTATAAAGGGAAAAGCGGGAAATGGAGACCACCACAGGGACCCCCGAGCAAAAAGGTTTTGTTAGGAATGGAAATCCGAATCGGGAGGGAATAGGGTAAGGGAAAGGAAAGGGAAAGGAAGAGAAAGAAACAGGAAAAAGTCGGTAACAACAGGGCACCACAAACAAAAATAGAAGGATACACGTTTTACGTGCATCAGCGAGAAGAGGGGAAAGTTCAAGTGCGTGCAGTGGAAAAAAACGAAACAATGGGAAAAGAAGTTTACATACCTGCCTCTCTGCGTCGGTCATACTTCGCCACTTGGCTGCGGCGAGCACACTTTGTTTAGTCGTCTCCGTCTCATCGCCGAAAATGTCCTTGACTAAGTGAGGGTTCGCCCTGATGCGTTGAAGGAACATGAAGTATGCGCTAAGAGGTTTCTTGGGCGCATTTGGGTCCTTGATGTTACTCTTTCGTGACTTTCCAGCTTTCCGCTGAGCAGCACGGAAAAGGTTTTCGCGCTTGATATCCTCGGGCGTCAAAGTGCGCATGTAGGCTTCATGCTCCTTTTCACGAGCCTCTTTCATTGCCTGTGACCTGCGTTTGTAGGGCTGCACGAGAGTGGAGCATGGTTGTGGAGTTTGTTAGGATCAACATTGAAGAGAGGATGGTACAAAAGAAGGATGGGTGATCAGACGGTGACATCATGGCAAAATGCGAGCAAGAATACTAACCTCCTTCTCCGCAGCGCTTAGACAAGCATATTCTTGACCTGCTTCTTTGGCTGCCTGTGCGACATTCAACTTGCGGGTTCCCGAAGCTTGCTGCTTCTGAATCCAGTCGGTGAAGTAAAGTTGCCAAGCTGACGGCGCCAATTTAGGTGGCCTTAGGACGGACTTGAGAGCTACATATTGAGAATCGAATGATATCACGATATGAGCGAGGCAGTGTTGAAGTAAAAATAGATTAGAAGACAATGGAGAGAAGTATAGTTAGCACATTACAGTAATGGATGACAATGGCTGGAAGTGAAAAAATAGACGCGCGGACACGTCTAGCAGGAAGAATAACGGAATAGTGACTTACGACCGTCTTTAGAACTCGAACTCGAGCCAGAGATAGAAGCAGAACCGGAAGTGCTTGCCGAGATAGGGGCAGGAGTCTCTTCACGTTTGCGTCGGCGGATTGTCGCGTCCTTGTCCTCCCTTTCGACTGAATCTCTCTCGTCACTCATTGCAGAACCTGCTCGCTTGGAATAATTTCGCGCCATGATCATGTTTCCGAGGGGATCTGAGAGTGTTGGTGCGCTAGCAGATTGGAACATGATACCTCCGAGTGATGCTCTACGAATTGGAATTCGCTGACGGATGGTTGTAGTGCTGCTTCCGAGATCGTCCTGGTCATTAAGACTGTTGCTGTGAAGAGATGACGTGTTGATGGTGGACATGATGGGGGACGTTGTTGACATGGGGGAATGACGAATGGATGGTCGATTAGAATGAGTGCGAATGGCACTTGGAGCGTCCCAGAAATGATTGTTATTCCAACTCGATGAATGAGGGTGCATGGATGAGAGATCGCGAGCAGAGATGACGGAATGAACGCGTGGACGAGCAGACACACGGATAGTCTGCTGCTGCTGTTGATGGTGCATATGAACATGTGAGTGATGGAAGTCATCGAATGAGTCAAAAGACGATGGCGATGACGGTGACAGACTCCTGGGCACTGCGAAAGCCGTGGGTGATAGTGAGCCAAATTGATGTTGGTTGTGTTCTGGATAGCCTAGAAACGACGAAGAAGCCACAGAGTCCGTTGGGGAAGGGATTGGAATTGGGGAAGACGGCGAAGGGGCTTGTACGGTATTGATAGAGAGATCAGGATCATTTATCCAGTGAGTAATGTCAATAGCGTTGCTGTCGTCTGCCCCTGGACTGTACATGGCAGGGTTATAGTCCGCCGTCGCCGTCGTTGGCGAGTGAGACGTTGGGGACGTTGGTGAGACTAAATCATAAGAAAAAAAACTCTTATCATCGACCAACATGGAGTTCATGCCATGGTCGATAGAGTGATTGTAAGGGTTAGTATTGTCCCAATGATATGGAGTATCGAGGTCGATTGGACCAAATATGAGGTGGTCGCTGTTTGAGGCGTCTTCAAAGGCCAGTTGAGGCATTGTTGAACGATGTGGACGTCTTGTTGGTATTGTTAAGAGACGTCTTTGAGAGTAAAGCAGGGATCTTAGAATCATTTCGTGGTTTAGAGACGATGGTCTATTTGAATGAATGATTACACATCTAAACTTGTAATCTTGGGATTTATTTTTCTTTGAAATCTCGGATTCAATCTTAAATGGTATCTCAGACCCATTCTTATGGTAATTCAAAATATCTTACACGGTCTTTCCTATTTTCATTAAAAAATATTATCTATTATTTCTGACTCAGGTCAAAATAATATACATTTCTCCTCTAAGAAAGTCGCAGGTCTTGAATCTCGTACTTGGGTTGGTTGTAGACGCTCTTTCCAACCTTTTTTTTATTCTTCCTTGTCAGTACTTTCTTTTGACATAATTTTAAACAACTTGCCTCCCATCCAGGAACATCCTTCATGATCTCCTGTTCAAGTTTAAGTCCTGCTTGTTGCTGAGCATAAGCTTTTCGGTCGCCTTCAGCCATTAGCAATGGCACTAGGTGTATCCGCGACCACACTTTCTCTCGTTGAAGTTCCCTGTTCAACAAAACCAAATCAAACCGAGTTAGTTCACCTTCTACTTTCAGTAACAGTAACAAAACAAGTTTGTCTCCCCAATTCGGTGTCGGCTAAAACACTCATGGATCGACTCGGATGGTGCAAAGTTCACCAACCCGTAAATCTGTTGTGACAATGTCCAAACAACACCACAAGAGCAAAGAGGAAACGAGAAACAACAATACAAATCCATGTCCCAAACAAAACCCCAAACACAACAGCCACTCCAACAGTCAACAAGGATAAAAGCGGCCGGATCCAGACCAGTTTGGAAAGAGAACCACGTTTATCGTTGAGCGGATACTTGCGCTCAGCACCAACATGACACGTTCTACGTCCAGCTGACTCTCCTTGTCCACCCACCCCTTCCCAATCACTCAAAATGGTAGTCCAGTCAATCGGAATTTATAGCCCATATAAACATAAGACAACAAATCCCAACCAATTGTCCATCCAGGAGAAGAAAAATATCTTGTACGATAGAGCAAGTAAATGATCGGACAAACTCACCGTCTTTCAAGGTTGCCCTTGCCCAAACGATAGAAGCCATAAGCACAGATAGCGGTTACACCACCAAGAATGACATATGCGCCTGGTCCCTTGTATGGGAGGTTACGCTTATACTTGATAGCCCCAAAGCCACCCGCTGGGGGCATATCCCTAGAAAATGGGGACCAAAGTTAATCCAATGAACACAACAAGGTGAATTGCTTTCAAGAAAACGCACTGTCTATAAGGTTGCGCCACTATAATCATATTAGCGTTAATAAGTTTAGCTGAAATATGATGAATACTCACTGATAATGGTCAAAGTTGAGGAGGAATTGGGTTGTCAGAGTTCAAGGTGGAGAAAGACGTGTGATCACGTGGTTAAGACGGAAATAATCGTCGTCGCTGGAGGAGTTCCAAAAAAGGAAATATATTCTACGTTTATGCTGCCAGCAAGACAGTTGATTTGAGGAATTGGTCCTTAGTCGGTGTTGATCCAGAACGGTCATGTCCGACATTCAAGACCATCACAACCAACAAACTCAACAACAACCTGCGTCTAATAGGTTAAAACTCAAGTCTTCCACAATGACCGTTGGTATCACTGCTGGCGCCGAAGATGCAAAGTATCATGTCAAATACAAAGAACTCAAGCGTAAAGTCAAGGATATTGAAGAGGTCCGTGCCATTTGTCAAAAAAGAGTGAAAAAAAAAAGTTTTTTATTCGCTGACATTTTACTCGCGTTTATTTTTTTGGGGACTTTATTATTTTATTTGCTGTTTGATAGAGCAATGAAAAGCTCCTGTTCAAAGTGGAACAGGCTAAACAAAGTATTCGGAGGATGAAGATGGAACGAGCGTGAGTGTCATTTGCAAAACAATTTATTTTCAATACAACCCATGTTCTTCAATACTGCCAATCTCTAACAAAATTTTATTTAGTATCTTGTACGAGCGTCTAAATGGGAGTACTCCATCACCAGCTGGACATGATCGTCCTCCTCCTTCTCATCCTCATCAACATGGAGGTCATCATCCTCAACAACATCCAGGTCACCCCGCCCATCAAGGCATCACTCCTCTCAACCGTCAGTCTTCTCATATACATGACAATGATGTACCAATGCAAGATATCCATCCAAGGGGCAGTAGGCAAGGAGGTCCGCCACCCCACTCTGCTTCGAGCTTGAACGACCCAAACCAGCCACCCAACGTCACAAGTAATCAAATTCCACCGCCATCTTCCATTCATTCACCGCGCCGTATCGGTTCATCGTCTGCTTCCGTGTCTAGTGCAGACCCCAACCGACATCATGGTGGCCCTCCAATCCCTGGACAGCAGCAACACGCAGGTGCTCCTTTGCCACCTCCAGGTAGTGCAGGCTCAGGAGGTATGCCTTACGATGGTCCTCCAGGGTCGCATTCGCGCACTGGTTTCAACTCCCATTCCACTACCAGTCCGGCCATGCACCACGCCCATGCGAGTTCCTCGCATCATAGCAGAACCCGCTCGCACAGTTCATCTCACTCACGCCCACATATGAGCACTTCTCAATCTCAGCATCAACCCCCTCCACCCCCACCTGGCCCGTCGCACCGTAGTGCAGCTGGTGTCCCTCATCCTGCTTACTCTGAAAGCATCTATGGACCATCCCCGAATGCCCCAGCACCTTTGCACAGTCCTCCTCTCTCAGAAAGAGATCTTCGTGATCGCGAACGGGAAAGGGAGCCTCATAGAGATCGTGATAGGGAACGCGATCGCGACGGTGTACGGGAGCGAGACAGAGAAAACCGAGAGCGGGAGCGAGACAGAGATGGAAGATCTCGACGGGCACATTCTGGTGCTGGAAATGAGGTGTACCACCCCGGTTATGATTACGGTTCGTCACCGCGCATGGCTGGCGATGCGCATCTTTCGCCTTATGAACGGGGTGGGCCTCTTCCTGCCCCGCCTGGTGCGAACAGGGAACCTCCAATGATGCATATGTCAGCGTCTCCCCGTGGTGCTCATGCACACCCCACAAGAATTCACGCTCATCAAAGAGTTGGCCCGGGTGCACATATTCAGCGAGATGACGTTCATGAACGGCGAGGTGGAGATCTTGATTGGGAGAGGGACCTTCGAGAAAGAGAGAGACGCGATAGAGATAGAGAACGCGACAAGAGAGAAGACAAGGATTACCCTCCCTCATCTTCCTATCATCTTTCTCCACATTCTACCCATAGATCCCATCGTGAACGCGACAGAGATTATGATGCTCCGCACCATCTTCGCGAGCATCCTAATTACTACCCGGATAGTCCTTATGTGGCAAGTGACCGCGGTCCTCCTGCTGGTCCGTCCTATTCAGCGCCGTCACATAGCCATCGGTCAGCTACCCCCAACTCTGGCTCGGGACAAGACAGGGATGCACCTTCCAGACCCGACTCGCGAACGGGATACTATTCCAGAGACCCTGGCCATTCTAGTCACCCCCCAGTGACGACTTCCCCAAGATCAGCACATATGGGCGCAAGTGGAGGCCGAAGTACTTTCCGTTTGAGAACAAGTCAAGCACCCCACGATGATCCCGAGTTTAACTTTCATGGTGGTCGCGAAGAACGTGATAGATTAGCGGGTGCGAGAACACCAGCTAATGGTGCATCTTCGGTCTCTCCTGCTCCACCTCCTGGCGTGCCGCAGCCTACCAATAGCGCAACAGGCTCTGGAACTTCGACCCCATTAACGGGTGGTCACCGTCCACCGAAGCGTAGTCGAAACGATATGGACGTCGATAGTGAGCCCGAGACAGGGCTTGGAGCAGACGGGAGGGGCAGCGGAGCTGCTATGCCCAGGGATGGCGAGCGCAATTCAAAGCGTTATCATCGCGATTCGCGACGGGATTTAGACGAACCCAGCACCTCTGGTAAATAAGCGATCGTCCCGCAAAACCGACTGGGATATTTTCCAGACGCCCTATTCTGTGACCTCTTTCGATGCGAAGTTTCTTATCTTTGTCATGGACAATATCTGTACCGAGATTTTGTGTTTGCAAGTGACCTCGAGTAATTTTGTTTATTTCTTGTCTCCCTCCTTTTGATGTATCCAGTTGTCATTCACTACTGGTTTTTTTTTCACTTCTATTGCATTGCTCGTGACGGCGATCTTTTGCTTTTTTATTCACCTATATCGTTTTCCATCCTCTAGATCTTCCCTCAGCCGGGCCTACACTCATTACTTTCCACCCGGTCATCGATACGTCGAATACCTGAGCTTCACCGTCTCTTTGTTGGTGCTTGCCTATCAAAATATGGATAGGTGATGTCTGTTGCCAGCCTTCACCGTCCATGGAATGCAACGATGACATTCATTGCATTCGAAAATCTTCATGTTAGATCCCACTTTTCTCTCGGCGCCCACCTTTACCTTGTTCCATTCTGTCCCTGCATGACCGCATGTCCCCGCTCTCTTTTGTTTTCTGTACATATCAAATTATTGTAAGTCTGATGATGATACGCCCATAGCTATATATGACCCCATGATGTAAATGTCAAATTTCTCTTCACTTTCGTTTACTGTCGCCGAATCACAATGACCTTGTCGGGAGAGGAGATTTCTTGGTACAAGGTTTCACCGGACTATGGTCCATATGACTTTGTTTTACACCCTGGGATGTGAACAACTGCACACGACTCATGAGCTTTTTGACAATTTTGACACATTCGCCCCGAATCTAACAGATTAAGCTGTGGAGCTCATGCCGTCTATGTATTTCACAATAAGATCGTCTTGATACATTGATTTCATCGCTCTGTCGTAATTGTTCAAGTTATTTCACCCAAAAATAAGTATTAATAAACTCTTGAAGTTGTATCAAAAGAACTTGCCAATTATTGCGCGTGGTCAACTGCATGAATGAATTTTAGCACTCCAGAAGCGGTGTTAAAGACAGGCTAGTAAGTTAGACACCGACAGCAGATTGAACTTACCCCAACAGTGCTAACACCTTGAACATCGGAGTACAACTTTACGCTCTCCCGAATGGTCACGAAGTATTGAATGTCCTGATAGCAAAGCATACTGTAACCATCATACACGAATGATTTCTTTCAGCGTTAAAAATTGCCAAGGGATCTTGACGTGATTCAAAGTGTGTTCATGGACCTAGCTGTGCAATTTATGTGGTTCTCATGCGTCGAATGCTCCATTGAGAACGCCATGAATCACCTATGTTCCTGCCCGGCATATCGAAAGTTGAGGGTTTTGTTCGTCCAATCAAATATGATGGACCGCACACGCTGTTAAGGTGGGGGATTCCAGGTCCATCCGGTCAGGTCGATGTGGACCTCGTTATTATTAGGGGGCACATTGAGACGCTCGGTGAAATCCCGACAAACTCCATGCAACCCCGCTTTCTTCGATTCTGCGATTCTAACCACCAAATCACGAGAATCGATCGCGCACCCAACGTCCACATTCAACCTCGGAGCCGTATCAGCAGCGGACCTTGAAGGCGAAGGATAAGCACCATCGAACGCCTAGACCTTTCGCCATCTTCCGTTTCTCGTCCTTGTTCAAGCTGGAATCGTAACCATTTCGCAACTACTCCAATGCACAGAGTTCATATGATCAAGGATTGTGCTGATCTTGTCGAATGAGCAAGGAGGTTCGGGACGAAATGGACAAATTCGCTTGCCCGCGTGAGTACTCATGATATCATCGAATAGAACCAGATAATCTTATCTCAATTGCTTAAACATAGGGGCGATAATAATAAATCCAAGAGCCTCATGTTCATCTACTCCTGTTCACGCTATCGCATCCAAAGATGACCTGTGTATTGGACCTAAAGGTAGGACAGCTAGAAGACACGCGCATCATCTTCTGAGAACTTGTGTTATCACCAAGGATTTTGAAGTGTTTCCGCAGTGCACTCGTCCTAGCACACTATCTAAACTTCACTTCTTCTCAATTGATTGACGGGAGACTTTTACTCAATTGATAGTTACATGTTCCTTGGACAGATGATATGATCCAATTAGGGACGGTTATGTGCATATCACCCCCTAATCCCACCGTGACCGTTGCCCTAATACAATAAGACATCGATTCACCTCGAAAGTTATAATTTTCAAAGGAGACTCTCCGTTTCGATAGCATTCGATGTAGAGAGATTAGAGAAAAAATATGTTCGACAA
Organism: Panaeolus cyanescens; assembly: GCA_002938355.1. Lineage (NCBI taxonomy): Eukaryota > Fungi > Basidiomycota > Agaricomycetes > Agaricales > Panaeolus > Panaeolus cyanescens. Next base: position 23,914 of record NHTK01006067.1, on the reverse strand, counting down.
TGCTCACACGGAAAACCCGGAGACGCGATTAGACATGTACACGACTCTCGCAAGGTCAAATCAAGATTCAAGGTCCCTTTGTCCCAGGCAAGAAGGAGCAACCCGAGTTATCTGTCCATCAACTTCAAGTCAATAGCAATGTTCAAATGTATCGATCATATTCCAATCGACATGAGTACACCGGTAACCATATCTCTTGGACTCGTCTCATCAGCACCTACAAAATACTGGTACTCTAGGTGCCTAGATGGATATCTGCTGCGATCAATATCACACTTGAAGACTGATGATTTTATTTACTGGAAAACAGGAGAAAGCTGGCTTTAGATATGTAAATTACTCTAGCAATGTACCAATTTCCAATCATCAGAGGTCATCTTCAAGCACTTAGGATTTCCCCAACGGAAAGTAAATTGCGGTATCAGCTGGTTCCTAATGCCGAGTGAAAGATCGCAGTATGACCCTGTGTTCGTATTTAAGGCCCGAAATAAGCGTCAAAAACTAGCTCAATTCCGAAATGTTTTCCCTTTGGACGCATTTCTGTGGGAGGTATCCAGCATATGACCTCGATCTGCTGATCGTGTTCCTGCTGGGATGATTCGGTCTCGGAGGTCGGGCATTCTATGAACATGCACAGCATTACTTGCATCTCAACGCATGAGTTTCACGAGGAGAATAATCAGACACTTAGCAAATGTGAAGGTAATTATGATGAAGAGGAGGAGCATTAAGTAGTATACGTAGCTAAGAACTTATCTGTCACAATCGACGCCATTGTGCATCCATTGCTCGTGCCAGCATTCCACCTTTCACGCAGATCAACCAGTGTTATAGTTAACCTTTCGCAAAGAAGACTCCCCGGATTCTGAATCTAGTCGTTTGTACTTGTGGGGCAAGTCGGTGTTCTCCAGAAACCGTCGATGGTTCGTTCCAACTGGACTTGTTTCGCCATTGCCACGAACCTGTTTCATATCAGATTTTCGCTGTGAGTGGCACCCCTAAATACGCAGATTAGAAGTTCAGAGGTTCGAGAATCATAGCGCTTGTTTTGCTAGATAGTTACAGATACAGATTTGGACGCGGCGTCAGCGGTACCGACACAACTACCTTCGAAAGTAGTGGCAAGCATACTATACCGTAAAGGGTGTGGGTCCCATATCTGCTGCATGATATTACCTTTGCGGAGGCGAAGATGATCTGACGGGTTAACCACTGTCTGTAAATCGCTTCTTGGGTTTATAAAAATCGCGCCTCCCTTCAGGTGCTTCGTTGATTTGGAGAGCCACAGAGTGATACATACACCCGATCTCAACTCGTTTTGGTGACTGGTGTGCCAGTGGACCAGGAATCAAGAAATCCTTTTGATTCTACTCATCAGGAATACACTCCATTCATCTCTGTGCATGGGCGAGTTTCTGCGCTAGAACAAGAAAATACGGTTTAAACGTCGAACTGTTGATGATTATCCTAAACCGTTGCAAAAGACTCACTTATTCCTTGAGTTTTGCCCGTGATTCTTGCATGCTCATTCAGCGTAATTCAATGCATCACCATATCTGCTAAGTTAATCTGGACGTTCACGTCATTTTTTTACACGTTTAAACAAGCTTAAACGCCTTTAAACGCTCATAATGGCATTTGCATTTTCAGCCTCCTTCAATTAGAAACATAGTGAAATGGCAAGGTCCGAAGCCACTTTGTGTCGACCCTGTTGAATACACAAGTCAGTTCCAAGCTAAACAGAGATCGAATCAAATTACAAACAGATTTCACTCCTGTTCAAGCCATTAAGCCCGTATATCGTCTTGACAGTCCAAAACTTGTAAGGAACATGGCCGTCGGAACCGGAACTGACCTCATATTTGTAGCCCCTCTGCTTATTCATGACAGCAGCCAAGACATACCCAATATGTCGAAAAAAATCGACGTCTAAATGTATGGGCGAATGTATGTAGGCGGAGGTCTGCTAAGTCTGTTAAGTGGACTGAGTGCCACCGACATGACCTGTGAACATCGAGAGATGGTTTCAGACTAGTGATTAAGTGATAATGCACTTAAATCCTAGACGTCCTAAGGTGGAGGAGAATATGGGGTTAAAAATCAGCATTTTGTAGACTTGAGGCGGTCCTCTTCCTACCCAAAATCGATAACAAATACAAAGGGAAATTGGTATGAAACCAAACCAGTCCTTTTGTAGAACACCGAACCAGTGCAGCAGAAAACGCAGCAAATGGGCATCAGTGCACTTCCTTGACATCACTACACTCTTTTGGGCCTGCGAGGCACGTGTTATGCATCGACTTGAAAATATGGCAATTGTTATTGCTTGTGTGGAGTATTGTGAGCTGTCGACAAAGTCACTTTTTGGGGAACTGCTCACTTTGCTGGTCAAACGAATTTACTAAGATGGCAACGCTGTAAAATATTTGGATAAAAAGTTCTTGGGTGGGATATGTATTCCTCTTCCCGATCCTTCACTGACAGAGGCAGTGCTATGCGCTAGCGACGAGCAACGACGTAGCTAATGACGCGAATGTCAGTCAAGAAAATCCCGACAGGATTTCCCCCGAGATTTTTTCCTACTTGAGAACGGATGACAGTAAGCAATGACGGGGAGATACGAAAACATGACGAAAGTCGGTATTCCTCACCTAGCGCAGCATCGGAATAAGGACAAAGCTTATCATCCGTAAAGTATAGTTTTGGAATGTCTGCTGAAGATCCACGGACTTAGCGCCTGAGAGGCATCCGTGTCTGACAAAAAGCAAGCTATTAATGTGATCCGTAAAATGGAGAGAAAGCACACACGCACATACCAGCAGAAAAAGCTGTCAGGGCGCGGGATGATCGCATGAACTACGTGGCCAAATGGCCAGCTTCGGATCGATGTCCAGTCAAAGCAGGGCGGATAAAAACGCGACCTGATCAGAGTTTGTATGTCCTGACCGTTCACTTTCCATGCCTTTACGTAGATGTTTGTCGAATTTGCTTTCTTCGGATAATGGGGCTAGAATTTGTGTTCCGACGCTTTTCGGGGTGCCACACCCGCTGTCCTGTAAAACTAGAATGTGGATTGCCAGCCGTATTAGTGGCAAAGGGCTGATTGCAAAGCTCAAAATAGAACAACTACTGCTTTCCGTGAAGTAGGATCGAACAATTTCTCCGCCGCAGAGCGACATGACAAAGTCACTTTGCCCGTTATGACTCGAATTAAGCCCGATTGCGCAACAAAGCTGGAAAACTGACTCAGTAAGATGTGTTTAAAAGGACATCGCTTTCGCAGCTGGGAAACAGAACAGGGGATACCAGTGAAATCTGATACAACAATGGATTTGGTGACCTCGTTTTTGAGGGAGGATTTTACTTTTTCATTGTTTGAAAATATTAAGAGAAGCACGATGATTCTCAGCCTATACCCCTTGCCCATGAGTACTTATTCCACGACAATAAGTAATAATTACTTGCCTTGCACAGTCCACCTTAGCGGTAGCAGGATGGCAGCCAACGTCATAGTTGGCAAAGACAATGGCCCTCAGGCCAAGCACATACAAACAACAGTCGAGGAAACAAACCTGAGTTGTAGCCCTCCAGGAAATTTCTGAGCATGCTTCTTCACCGAATCTGAAGATAGAGAGCGAATCAGGGTGATAGGAAAATATTTATTTGATGGCGTGGTGAGGACAAAAGTCTTCTGAATTCTATTGTCATCAGAAGGAAGTCAATGCATCTGCAATTACCCTTTCCCTAGAAAGCCACCCTTAGAACATCTAGTCAACGCAGAACAATCCAGCAGTCTCGCAAGAAAATTAAATCATCGGTAAACATGGTCCGCTTTTGTCATTAATTTTTCAGTGTCTAATCTCGATAAAAAAAAACTTAATGAGCACTCACAATGCAAGTTGGCGGCAATTTCTGCCTCTGCTCTGTCGCCGTTGGCGAGAAGTTTCTCCTTATTATAGAGAAGTTCTTCACGAGTCTCTACTGAGAATTCCTGGTTTTGGGCTGGTGGTTACCGAATATTATTAGCATTACTTCATTCCTTCACCGGCTTGGGACGTACTTTCGACAATGGCATCAACTGGGCAGGCTTCTTGACAGAAACCGCAGTAGATACACTTGGTCATGTCGATATCTGAAAAGCATTGGTGAATGATACATGCAGAACGAGAAAGCACGGACCGTATTTGGTGGTCTTTCGTGACCCATCTAGACGAGCTTCGCTTTCAATTGTAATAGCTTGCGCAGGGCAAATCGCTTCACAGAGCTTGCAGGCTAATTGAAGGTGCGGAACTGTCAGAATTAATTCCTACATTGCGCCGGCCAACTTACCGATACAGCGCTCTTCTCCGGTGGGATACCTGCGGAGAGCATGTTCGCCTCGGAAACGGGGGGACAAAGGACCCTTCTCGAAGGGATACATAATGGTATATGGAGGTCGGAAGAAGTTTTCCAGCACGACCCACATACCTGATGAATTTTGAGAACAGAGGGGATCTTTCAAGAGGCGTTGAACGTACCCCGGATAATTTCTGTGAAGAAGAAAAGGTGAACAGCTTTGTCCAACGCGCTAGGTCCATCTTTGTATGCATCGAGTTCATTTCCCTGAGCATCATATTGAGGTTTCGGGGGTGCAGGGTGATGACTAGTACGCTGGTCGATTCCACTGGTAAGAGGTGGAGTGTGTCCATGGGTATGTTGGGCATTGGAACATGTTGAAGAAGAGATGAGCCGACGAGCAATGACAGCAGAACGAACGGCAGAGCCCTGTTGGGCAAATACAAGACGAGGCTGTAACCCCACGAGGAGACGTGTTCTAGAGAACATGATTAAAAGCGTCGACGATGCCAGCAACGGCGGGCGAAGGTGGTGAACGAAGGTGAGACCAACAGCGGAAACCTAAGGGTCACGCTGTCACAAATCTTTGTTGACCAATCACAACTCGCCAAACTCTAACGCTCTCTCCCAATCAGCGCTTGACTTTAACGCGTCTCTTATCAATTCCAAAAGACAATGTCCACTTCAGAGTCAAAAGCTAAAGGAAAAGTACCTCCTTTATCAGACCAGGGTTCGTTTAAAATCATATAATGTTTTCTTCATTCACTGATTTGAACAGCCAGAGATCCAGCAAACCTTTGTTCGCCTACAAAATGAGCTGCAAGCTCTTGCCAGAAAAATCGGTGAACTCGAATCAGAGGCAGAAGAGCACACGTACGCTGCAATCACCCTACAGTAAAAAATCTTGGACTGACCCTTGCATTGCAGCCTAGTTCTTGCCACACTGGATGACGCGTTAGCGGAAGATCCAGATCGCAAGTGCTTTCGACTGATTGGCGGGGTCCTCGTCGAGAGAACAGTCAAAGAAGTAAATCCTGCCCTCAAAACGAATAGAGACGGGGTTTGTATACATCTCCTGTACTTCATTCGTTGCGCTGATGACTCGTTCAGATACAGAAGGTTATCGCAACTCTGGCAGAACAGTACAAGGCAAAGGAGAAGGATCTTGACGCATTCAGGCGTAGTTACAACATACGACCAGTCCAGTAATAACCAGACCCTCACATTCGCACATTATTCTGGCTAGCGTTAGACGAGGATGCTACCAACGCTCATGATTGCACCATCGTCGCCCAGTCAATCGATGCTATAGGTAGACCTTCCTGTTGGAATCGACCTCTGCGATGCGCTATGCTCTGTCGACAAGCAAAGGTTTAACATGCTATTTGAAAGACGGAGATTCCATTTGTATTCTCGATGAACAAACACCCTGAATCCTGAATTGGTGGGTTGTACTTAGCCTGTTTTAACTTTTCCAGAATCCATCCATCTTCATCATACGTCACGTGATGTACCACCTTCATTAGCGCACGCCGCACGGTCACCCGCGGATCCAGGCACTCTGATAATCGTTGTACCATAATGAACCTCAAATTTAAGCGCTGGAAATGGTTAGGAGTCGTTAATAAGACCCTACATATGTCTACTCAGTACGTGTGTTTAATTTTGAACATAATCATTCAGTATTTTTGAATAAGTCTTGGCTTTCAAGTTTGCCTGTGACTATCTACCAGTGCCACATGATCATGATCTCCAACGTAGCAACAAGCGATTCTATTTATCCGCTGTTGGAATTTGTGTGTAGTCTTCTCTTCTCTGACCTTTTGCGACTCTTTTTCTCCTTCCTTCGTCCCGTTCTCTTCTTTGCTAGGCCAGCTATCAAAGCTCGCCACTTCCACTCGTTTAAACCTACTAAGCAAGTCCAAAAAACTCAAAATTTTCATCATGCACTCGGTCTCTCTTTTCTACATTATCGTCACTTTCTTCGTTGCTTTGGTACCCAACGTCTGGGCTGCCCCTCACCACGCATTTTCTGACCTCAGCATTCGCGCAACCGATCGTGAAATAGACGCCTATCTCAACACCCACAACGTCATTCGCGCAGTGCACAATGCCACCTCTTTAGATTGGTCCAATTCACTCGCTCGAAGGGCACGATTCTGGGCAAGTTTATGCCGCCTCGAACATAGCGGTGGTGTCCTCAGTTCCGAACCCTATGGTGAAAACATTGCCGCTGCTTCTGGCGACTTCCCCATCGACTCTGCAGTAGCCACCTTCATCTCAGACGAAGGTGCGTTCATACCCAACCTGCTCCCATATTCCAAAGTTGGGATGGGTTTGTACTAGGTTCAGGACTGATTCGTTCTATCTCCATGTAGATCAATACGACCCTGCCAAACCGAGTTATCTGCGCTTCACACAAGTTGTGTGGAAGTCCACCACTGAACTTGGCTGCGCTTCAAACCAGTGTATGGGTCTATTTAAGGACCAGCCTTTGACACCTGTCACAATCTACGTTTGCCTCTACAATCCACCTGGAAATGTCATTGGCAAAGCCCCGTAAGTGAAAAATAATTTACGTCGCCCGTTTTTGCCTTATCTTATGCCTTCGATTTTAGGGAAAACGTCCAAAATTAGCGTCCTGAAATCAAACCAAACTACACCTTCAATTTATTTTCGACTTAGATCTCCTTCTTTACGATATTGCCATGTTGCATACGAGCCAACATTTTTCTTTCACCGTCTTATCTGGTCTAAGATTTCTTGGGATAGGTTATCCTAGAATTCGATAATCTGACCACCACTTGATATGATTTTTGAGCTCGCCATCCAGGTGTATGATTCGAGTATATAATTCTTCGTTGTAGTTGATCCTACAGATATCCATTTTGCTTTGAATAAGTTTATTAACATCGCCTTCGATACCCACAAAGTAATTGCTGTATAACATAGATACAACCCATTGTTTACCAAGTGCTACATACAACTTTCTTATAGAATTGATTTCTGCTGTACCCATGTGGGTTTCGCCCTTGTTAACCCAACATATGACGAGACTAGTTTAACCATCTCTGTCGTCCTCACCACAATCTGTGGCAGGACTGTTCGATGGGCGTTGGATGGACATAGAACCAGATGCCTGGTCAACAGGTTTATATGGGTATTGAGTCGACCCACTCTGGTCCCCCAACGGTGAACCGCCAATCGCGTAGCTCTTCCTTTTTTCGACGGAGACAACGGAGCCGTGAAGATCTCCAAGGGTCCTAGGTTGCAAAATGGGTGCTTGGGAGTGCTTGTTAGAGGGATCAACAAACTGTGCGCGGGAGGACATCTGTGCTGAAGAAAACAGCCTATGCATCGGAGCGATGGTCTGGGATCGCGTTGTGCCACCGACAGAATCGACCGAAGACCCACTCTTGTTCATCCTTTTCTCGGAACGTGCTTTATAAACAGGCTGACCCGTATGATCAACTGATTCGCTTATCGCTGTGTGCAGCATTGGTGAGGAAGATGTCCCAGACTGTTGCCTCCAATCCCTCGCAATCTGAGTCGAACCAGGTTTGGCAGACCAATTAGACTGCATTTGAGGTATCTTGGATTCACATCCCGGGTTGCTTGTGTAGCTTGAAGGGGAAATCATTCCTCCATTCCGCTCTGCCTTGTTTATATGCTGATTGGTGAGCGAAGGCTTCCGTTGTAATCGTACCGCGATTGGTATGTTTGACATAAAACTTGACGAACGTGGAAGTTCACCGTGGACTCTTGTGCGCAATTTGGACGCAGTTGGATCTTGAATTGCCCTCTCTACCTGCGGCCTTTCAGTTGGACGAGACGCATGCCAGGTGGACGTATGGTTGTCTTCGAGCATAACTGTGTGTTGGAGAAGATCACGCGACAAAGCGTCTGTCAAGACCTCGGTCCCGGGCTCCTTCAGACGATGGCTTAGGGCAGAAACGTTAGGCAAGGGCGTAGAGTGTCCATAGCCGTTGCCTGCATGGTTCCACGATAGTATAGGATGAGCGCTCTCGTGAAATGCAGTTTCCTCCGACTGTGACGGCCACTTGATTTGAATGCCTACCCCATGAATGTCTTGTTTGTAAAATCCACCGCCCTTTTGAAACGTGTTATGATCGATGGATATCGGATCTTGTACTCTATAAAGCTCGAAGGGTGAATGGTCGATTGCATCTATTTCGTTAAATGTGTGATAGGAAGCCGAGATTTGGCCACCAGCTGTAGCCTCAAGGATGGTTGGCAATGAAATCGATTTTCTCCACGAAGCCCGCCTTTTGAGCGCGTGTTCATTATTCTTCGTATTGGGATTTACAGTCGTCCTAGAGCGCTGAAATCCTTTTTCATTAATCTGAGGACCGAGGGCGTGATGAGCATCGACTGGAGTATGCTCTGGTGGGGTCACATCCTCTTGAATCTGTTGTGGTCTGTGGTGATACGAGGACGAATAATCTGTCGCGCAATGCTGGTGAGACCGCAACAGTTCTATGAGTGCCTGATTTTGCCGAAGTATCTCTGCATGATGTTCCTGGCACGTATCTTGTATCAGAATAGGTGGAGAATTGGCTATACCGGTGACGTCTAGGGTTGATGCAACATCATTGCGGTGGATTTTTTGAGGAGGGCTGGATTGCTTGGGTGCAATGTGATCCACGCCCATATGAAAAGAGCCTGCGGGGATTGATGAGATTTCCTTCGTTTTGCTAGGAGAAAAGGTGGCAATGACATCTCGTTCGGATATGTCGGGATCCCTATCGTTAACCTGCATATGCCTATAACAGTGAGCGATCTCCAGAGATCTCATGTTAGGTTTTCCCAGTGACTTTGCACCCTCTGAAGGCGATAAGGAAGCCCAGGGCTTCTCATGTCTTGGTGAACGCTCTGGCCTTCCCGAGCGGTTTTTTGAACGACGTCGATTGCCAGTAGACTTTGAATGGGCGGAAGGTGATTCGTCTGGAGCTAAAGCCCAATTAGGTCGTTCAGGGGTATGAGGGACAGCTTGCGAGGTAGAGGGAGGGACCCAAAGCGAGAGAGCATTGGGAGTTTTATAGGCATGTGTTGATGGAGATAAATGCTGTTCATGATGCGTTTCACGTTGAGAGCGCGTCAATAACCCAGCTTGGTCTATGTTATCATCCAGGGGCGAAGCCTTGTTTGGCTTTTGAAGCGTGGTTGGCTGAACCGAGTGATGTGGAACATCCATAATGCTAGAGACGAGTCGCTGCTGAGCAAGGTCGTAAATAAGCGCTGATGGTACACTTAGAACGGATGAGCATACATGTGCCTGCCTCCAATAGGCTTCCAGTTCATCCGCTGTATCAGTAGTCAGCAATTCTGTGTTGTTTGTGTCGTCAGCGAATGGGGTGCTGCCTGACGATGATCCATTTATAATTATTTCTGCCGTCTCAGAAAACCCAAAGCTAACGCAGTTTTCAGGGTAGTGAGGAAGGGACCCTTGAGACTCTGGAGCTTCTACTATGTCCTATATGAAGGTGTTAGTTAATTCGAGAGGGGTAGCGACAGCAGCTGAACCTACTAATGTCACCATTGGTGTGAGTGACGGGAAGACATCTTGTGATATTTCTGGGGTATAAAATTCGTCAGAGTTTACGCTGCTTGCCGGACTCTGGGGAACAAGCGGAGTTCCATGAACCAGTGTTGAGGTAGGGCGTGGAGAATGTCCTGTCCGCTCTTTTTCTTTTGCCTCTAGCTTCTGGTCGGGCTGATAGCATTTATGTGGGTCAAAGGTAAGACAACATAAAAAGGTTTCCTTACGCGGGATCCAGGCGAGCTCTCATAGCTCTCGGACAGGTCGCTATCTTCTTTTTTATCGCATGTGCCATGCATCGTATTTTGGGCAAGATGCTAGAAAATAGGTTGAGAAACCAAGAAATTCTTGTGATTGTTATGATGCGCATACAATATGAGTAGGATCATTAGAGTGATTCACAGAACACTAAAGAATAAAAAAAAATGAAGAGGTCTTGCACAACCTAGAAAACAAGAAGCGTACCTCTGAATCCCCCGTCGTCAGAAGGGTTACAGGCAACATTGAAAGAGGTGCAGAGGTGCCCTCAGACATTTTAATCGAGCTTCTGTCGTCAATTTTTCAAAAAGCGCAGATTTTCCCCTGGCTAGATGAAGAGGGTAAGGAGAGCAACCCGGAGGTTTGCGTTTATTGAGATTGGCAGCATCCTGACAGATCACAAAGTCGGATCGAAATCACTTCAAGAATCACAAAGCAGCGGGTTCTTCAGTTTGAGCAAAGAGTTCAAGTCAGAGTTCCTCAGATTTTTCATGTCCAGCATCAAGAAATATGTTTTTGTTCATAGAGGAAGCAGGTCAAGTTCAATTGAAGGTGGCGGTGTACGCGGTTGCAACATTCCCACTTCAATGATGGGACAACGCAACAAACTCTTCCACAAACTTTCACTTCCTCTCTTTCTTTATCAACTAATTAATAGGACAGGCTGAGCCTTCCACTTTTTTTCTATAAATTTTCACCATGGAACCCGTTGAGCAGCTCGAGCAGCCTTTTGAACCAACCCCTATTTATGACAATTTGGATATTGACCTCCTTGTCAAGGTGCTGGCAAATACGGCTCTCAGTCAGTATTCATCTTCTCATATTCCATCTATTTCATATTAATCTTATTTAACTGTTAAAATAGGTCCATTCTTTGTATTTTTCATTCCCGTCTTTTATTGGTTCCAAGGTGCAAAGGTGTCGGATCCAGTCATAGTTCTTTCCGCGGTTTATTATGTCTTTATCTCCTTGTTCTGTAAGTATTTCTTTCAATGCTAAAGATCCCTTTATCTAATCTATCACATAGGGTTTGTAAAATGGACTTCAAAGCTTTATCGAAATCAGGGATCCCTTTTCTTTGCTCCCAGGGACTTGGATTGGAGCGAACAAATCGTCGTCCTTACTGGTGGTTAGTGACGATTCCCCTTCTGTTGATTCTTGAGTCTTATATGCACTCTATTAGGATCTTCTGGAATCGGTGAATTATTGGCCAATACACTAGCCGTCAAGAATGTAACCGTTGTTGTGCTTGACATCAAACCAATCGAAACAGAGAATTGTCAGTATCATTTGGTTTTATAGTGCACTGCTCTTCCGCTGACTAGCCCACAGATAATATTGTATATTATAAATGCGACGTCTCCAAGTGGGATGAAGTCCAGGCCGTGTCGAAAAAGGTCATCGAAGAGGTAACAATCTACGATTGCTATGTTGACCCTGTTGTTAACCTGCATTACCAGGTCGGGGAGCCCACAATTCTGATCAACAACGCTGGAGTTGTCCAAGGCAAGCTAATCGTGGATCTGACAGAGGCGGACGTTAATCAGTGCGTATTTCCGTGGTTTCGAGCCGGTGCCATTCCACCTAACCTTGTCGTCAGGACTTTCGGCGTTAATGTACTCTCAAATTTCTGGATTTTGAAAGCTTTCCTTCCTTCCCTACTGAAAGCCAAGACGGGTCATATAGTACGTTTCGATCACTTGCCGCGTTTCTATGTCAATCAACGAGCGTCTTTCATTAGGTGACGATGGCGTCTGCTCTGGGCTTGACTGGTGTTGCTCAAATGTGTACGTCTCGGCTGTGCTATCTGTTTTCCCAAGAGACTAACATGTCCCATTATAGCGGACTACTGCGCTTCCAAGGCAGCACTCGTCAACCTACACGAGTCACTGCGCTACGAGTTGGACAATCGGTAATTTTGTGTTTTCCATGACATGTTCCTCAGTCTCACGTCCATTTTAGATACAACTGCCCCAAAATCCGAACTACGCTGGTCTGCCCAGGCCATGTGCAGACTCGGATGTTCAACACTGTAACCCTCCCAACCTGGCCCCTATTCAAGTTTCTCGCCCCTTCACTTCAACCCATCACGGTGGTCAAGCAGATCATTACCGCTTTGGATGACCAACACTCGCAGACCCTTTTGCTGCCATTCTATGTCAACTTTGTTCCGTATGTCCAGCTTTTGCCAAGTTATTTGCGAGATCTGGCACAAAAGGTGAGGACGTTTTATACATCCCAGCTTGCATATATTAAGCACAAATAGATCTCTGGAGCAGATTACGCTATGAGGAACTTTGTCAAGGTGTCTGGACGTCGCCCTGATGAAGGTTCTCTCCTTCCCGAAGTTGAAGATGAACAGGGGCTTTAAGACCAGATACCGAGTGTATGTATGGCACATAACTACGAAAGTTGTATCAATGCCCCGAGGTTTTCGCTTTCCGAAGCTGGGTAATGTGTTGTCGATAATATTCCGTTGATTACACCCGAGATATCATGACGGGTCAAAGAACAAGATTATGTATGGGGTACCACAGAAATAGAATAATGCGGGGAAATGAATAAAGTTTCCACAAAGAGCAAAGAAGACTGTTGCGTGGGCAAGTGCGCACATTGTGCTAACTTGTGATGAATGTTTACGAAGGACAAGACAAATTGAACAAAGGTTAATTGCAAAAAACAAGTCTTACATTCGAGGCTAATAATGACCGAGATTGGACGGATGAAGGCAACGAATATCGGGATGACAATGGGTGATACCCCATAAAGGGTCGTTGAGAATTTGTTGAAATGGTGTCAAAGCAACCGAAGTCTTAAATTCGGTGCCACTCTTGGGTTTATACAAATATCTCAGGACCTTTCTTCGACGGGCACTGCTACTTCACTACTTGTCCACAACTTCTTCCTGCTTTCTATACTCTTTTTGCCCAATATTCCTATACGCTCGGCAGGTGCACACAAGCGCGCAGCAAAGCACCCACAGGCGCTTTCTCATATATATAAAGACTTGCAGCCCACAAAATGACAGCAACCACTACCACCACCATCCAGGCAATACTTGATTTTCAACTACCATTCTTCTCTCGCTCTTTTAAAGGGCTTTCTAGGACATCCTTGAGCAATGTCGCGTCGAGTAACGCGTCGTTGAAAGCCAAGAAGACGCGGTTTTGGATCACGTGTGAATCAACAAGGCGTTCCCGCAGATTCTCCGTGCCAGCAGTAAAGAGCTCTTCATCGTGGACATCGGCAACGGAGTATCGGACTGACGATAGCGATGAGCAGCAGTCAACTGAGGTCAGGCCATATGGCAATTTGACTAGTGACACAGATGCGTGGACATTAAAGGTACGTTTCAGCCTTATACATATCACACCCCTAGTACACATTGTCACCATGTCGTTTTCTTTTTCTGTTCTTATGGTTGCGTGCATTTAGCATGGATATCAGTCTGAGTTGTCAGAAAGTGCGCAAATAGCCCAACAATATCGTCTCTTTCAATCCCTCAAAGAGCCGGACCAAGTGCACCAACCTTGCCAACTTTCGACTCCTTTCTCTTCAGAGGAACACCCCTCGTGCTCAGCATCATTATCATCGTCGGACATGGCAGGCAGGAACAGCTATTATGAGTCTGACGAAATACTCGACGTACGAACGCAGGACGCCCACCTACTGCATGATATGGTGAGCACAGCGGTTCTTTTCTTGCTTTTGACTTTAAACTCACTGGAAGCACAGCTGTGCACTGTCAGCCCAGTAATTATTGATCAGACTCTGGAGCCAGCGAGTGACGATGTAAGTAGTCGTGCCTCCAACTCTTAACCCTGTGTTGAGTCTTGACCGTGAATTGCAGGTCACCCTTTCCCCCTATTTTGAAGACCCGCGCAACCTAATTATCACCTCGCCTGCTCCCGAGCTCGTTCCGCATCTCGTTATTTCTCCTCCTCCAGAAGGAGATGTATTCCGCGCCGTGCAAACCGATGAATACGCCCAATCAAGACTCCAGTATTTGACAAGAGAATTTCTTTTTGTCCCGCCACTATTCCGTTCTACGTGTCGTATGCACACATACCAGGAATTATTGGAAGACAACCCGTATCTTCCGAGTTTCCCACCTCCCCCACATTTTTGCGGTAATGATGTATTTCTGGGTGCACAATGTGCACAAGTTACACCGGTCAGCAGGGCACTTGATCCGCCACTGCCAGTATTTAACCGGGCCCGCTTAAATGACTGGGTATGATTCCCCTTATATATCCTCATTTTTTTCTTTTTTCAACTCACATCCTCTCCCTTTCCCTCAGATCACTTATTGTCGCCAGGACGAAAACAGGTGGCCATCTGTGGAACTAAAATCTCTTCTGTTGCTGGTCCGCCAAAAGCAGATGATCATGCTGGTCAGTATAGCTTGTTAATTGACCTAGATCAATGACTCATGGTTTCACCGCAGTTCAACGAGGCAGCCTATAAGGCTATTGAATTCCGAGAACGATACGACAACCCTCAATACCTTGATTACATCGAGGCTTCATCGCAACGTTTGTCGATGGACGAATGGATCGATCCAGCTACTGTAAGCCCTTTTCATCATAGGCAATCTTTTTTTTACTAATCGATAATTTTTAGCCTTATCTCGCAGATATTCGGGAAAACTTGCCCTTGACCCATATCTTTGAATCCCCTGATCCCAAAAACATTCCTCACATTGCCATTCACCCTGCCACTGCCGATGATACCGACGCAGCCTGGAACAATGCTCCGCCTATACAGGATTGCGGCGAAGGGCAGAGCTTGATCCTTATCTCAAATCCGCGGTCAATGACTCACACCTATATCAACGAGCCCCCATGGAATCCCGATTTCGAATGGTTCGTTTCCCGGTCGCAATGCATCCAGTACTCTTTGAAGCGCACATACTGGGACCAGTGGGATGAATGGAACATCGAAGAAGACAGAGAGTATTACTTCGGTGATAACTGCGAAGGCAGTGGTTATTTCAGTGACGAAAGCTCGTCGCCCGATTCTCCCGGCCCCCAAACTCCCAAGTCCCTTTATCGGCTCAGGGATTTGGATTTCCTATCAGATGAAGATGATGACTACGTCTGCGACTCACAAGACTCCAAAATTCAAAGTTTCGACTATGCCGGTGTACTCCCCAGTCCATCATCCAAGTCCAAATTTTTCATCGAAGATGAAGATGAGGATGACGGACCTCCGCCGTTTGACGAGTGGTTTCAACAGATTGCCGAGCGCAATCAGCTGTCAGTGCATCTTGACACCGACCTTTCCGTGTTGTCATAGCTGTCGCTCTCACCTCGGATATTTATTTCTTCACACATTCCTTTCTTTTCCCATGCCATTACATTGTCTGCATCGCTTGCATCGTGTCTATCCTTCATATTTTCCTCATTTTTTTCCGTTTGGTTTACCGCATTCTTCATTGCATTTGTATTTGCTTTCATATCTGCATTCGCACTTGTTTTCGATCTATTCATATGGTATTGTACATATATATTGTGTATTTTTAGCATTTCTCTCAGCATATCTCTTTATTGCATTTTATTTTCTCCCAAAAAAGTGGTTTTACGCCCGCTGAATTCGTGACGTCCGATTTCTGAATCGAAAAGTCTATACTTTGTCTACGAATTATCTTCAATGAATTTCATTCCTCCTTTACCCTAAATCCCTGACACCTGATAACAACATCAGCGACAAATGCCTGTGTGAGGCATATATGCTAGAGTATGCTACGTGCTTTGTCTGAGCCTCGCACGAGATCCAACCCATTCTGAGTCTGTCTACAGTATGCAATGCGAAGGTTTACGTTTAGCGCTTAGCGCTCATCACAATGGTATGTTTTGCCTCCGCTCTAAGACTGAGGTACGGAACCAAAGTGCCCCTATCTCTCTCGAAATGACATCATCAAGCCGATTTCGAAAGCACTCAACCCGACTTAACCTGCTCATGATCAGCCACATTGCCTTCGTATACCCTGCCTTATCAAAAGCAGCTTATAAGAAAACGACATTCTCTATTTTATATTCCCATTTTTTTCGGTTCTATGAGGCAGTGAAGTCAGATTAGGACTGGGTGTCATATTATAATACACGTCGGCGCCCCAGGGCGCCCCTTGTTTCCGTCAGCGCCCACATTGCACAACAAGATATTCTCATAGGTTATCCTAATGATGCCCATCATGATCTTATCGCGACCCAGGATTCGAGTTGCGTTCCTTTTCTTGTGCTGACATTGGCATCGGAGACAGCGCACCGGTTAGTTACGGAGAGGTTATCTCATCTTCATTTCAACTTTCTACATCTATCGGGATATCTTAAATAGCAGGGTATACAAGTCAGTCAGTGTAATAGGTACCATTTTCTGCGATTGGTCAGAACAACTAACATCTTCAAGTTATGTACGATAGAATCGACATGAAGCTTTGAAGATTCATCGACACCCTTGAGAAGATAACAAGCTTAAGAGGAAATAGGACAGAATTTTTGTCTAGAAACTTCTGCAGTTGTTGGGATTTCCGCAGCATCTTTTGCCGACACACACAGTACTGATTTAGCAGGAGGCGCGACTGCCTCTGTTCCTGATTTCGCAACTCAAGATCGCAATTATAAACCAGCTTGATACAAGCTCGAGCCAACCATGCTTTGGCGTCGTAATACGGCACACTCTAAACACTTCCTCAACCCCCAGCTAATTATCTCACAAACCTTCTCTTGCTTGCTTACTTGGCATTAACAAAAGGTTGGTGCTGGTGCACAATTTGCAACCTCACGGACCCCGGGCCACTGCCAGTGTGTCAAAGACGCCATATGCCTAACCGGAACATCTATACCGGTGAGTCAACGATGAATAAACCAGCTCATTTCTGACTTATATTCAAACGTCGGTCTGATGTTCAATTGATATAGGACCGACAGTAGGGTGCGATCCCGAACTTACCACTATAGGCATCCAAGCAGGCCCAATTGCCGCAGCTGACTCGAGGTTTCCAATGGGACCTTTTCTGCTGTTGAATGCTGCCCTCAGTCGAACGCTTCAACGTTTTGAGGGCTTTCTTATCGGGCGATGATTACCTTACTATAGTCCAAAGCTCGAACGTCGCTCAGCAGTTGAAGGGAAACGAGTATACGACGCGCGGATTTCAGAGGGGAATCTTTATGAACCCCTAAGAAAGCTGTAAAACGACCTTCGCTGCCATTGCAGTTCGTGATTTTTCGGCCTCTAATTTAAACTGCTTAGAACTTTCTCTATCCATGGTTTCGGAGCTTCGTGAGGCAGTAAAAGGCAATCCAACTTATCAGGTCGAACAGACGCCCGCGTGATCGATATTCAATATCCGGTAAGCTCATCATCCCCGCCTTATCTTCTGAATCCTTTGCGTGTTGGGTCGCTTTCGCTCGAAGGATCCTGAAAGTACGCGAACCTGTAGTGCATAGCCCTTTGAATATAACTCGGGATAGTCATAATTGCAGACCTTAGTGGCGGTGGAGTTGTCTATGTCGTTACAGAACCATCATGATATGCAGTTTTAAAAAAGAGAAAAAAAAATTGAATTGATTGATCCATACTTATCAAACGGACTAAAAGACCTCTTACTACGCCTCCAAACGTTTAAATTTCGCTCAAAATGTACCTCCCCTTGTACTCAATCGTTTCCCTCCGTCCAACACGGTGAACAACAGCGCTGAATTGATCCCCCCACATTACGAAACAAATATAGTTTTTGAATACCAAGAATTTAGCAGTCGGGGGGGCAGAGGTTAGAATATAAATCGTAATCAACCCCACAAAGACAATATAATCCCGAAGACAATAAGAAGAGTCAGTCATGAATAATGCCACCAGATAACGCCGTAAGGTTATCGGCGTAGCTGTAAACTGTAATCTGCTGAATAAGGAGGGGTAACGGAGGCACTGACAGAAGGGGATCGATGCATGGCGAAAGGGATAGCGCGAAGCTTGAGCCAGTCCTGTGACGCACTCCTGACGAACGTCAGCCAGATTCAGCGAGTCGATAAGTAAAGTTAATCAAAATGCATCCCTGAATTTCCTTCCTCAGCTGTGGGGTAGATAAGATTTGTTTGTGCACCATTCTTACAAACACATCTTTTGAATCCCTGACTAAGTACACCAAAAGACACCCAAACAGCACTGTAACGGTTAGATTCAACAGGTGGCGACTACGCCAGCGCAGCTAGAGTGCACCCCCCGACGCGAAATAACGCGTGCAAATCATCCTTTTTTGCCAACCAAAGCATCCAGAGACTGTAACCAGTCGTCCCAAGCGGAGCATTGCGTCTGATCGGGCACATCGGGCATCAAAATATTCTGGAAAGTTCAGCTCAAAAATTCTTGTAAGCAGAAAGCCCTTAAGATACCTGCGGCGGCATATAGTGTACACGATATTTAATTTGAACCTGAATAGCTTGTACGTGGAATACACACATGTATTACGAAAAACATATGCGAGAGAAAATAAAATAAACTATACTTGTAGTAGTCATATCAGTTCAGTGCGACGTCGCACAATACAGCGTCATTCTGGCGCGTCTACGGGATTTATGGTAAGTGTTACGGGGATATATCAATCCTGCAAAAACGAGTGTGGAAAGCGAGGTGACAGCAAGATAGAGAGAGAGGTGGTCTACACAGATGTTGGATAGAAAAAAGGTCCAATCGGGGAGGGTATCATGATGGAATAGATGATACATATAATCAAGAAACATGAGGCGGGGGCAGGGGTAGGTTATGATGTGTGCACGCGAACTTGAAGTCATGAAACATATGAGCACGGAGAATGGTCAACATGAACAGGGGGGAAATGGAATAAGTTAGATTTTCCAAGCAAAGGGAAGGTTGCAGCAAGCATTGCGAACTCCTCGTATATGACGGCGAATGAAATCGGACGAGTAAAAGGACGAACGGAGAGAGGGTAATGTTTTGGGGATGTGTGATCCCTTGGAAAGGAAGGAGTCTAGCCGAATTTTGAAAACGAAAGGGGATCATGCGTTGTGGCGTAGTATCGTTGGAGTATGACTTTTGGCGTTTGAAGATTTTGAGCGGAGAGTACCATATGAAGAGAGGGGAAGCAGAGATGCGTTTGAATGAAGGGATTCATGGATAGAAAGGGGGGTGATGAGCTTAAAGCGTTGACAAAGATGCTTCAATCAGGCCAATAGGCTTTAACGGAAGTTGGCGATCCAAGGCTTCAACCTGGTCAAAGGACATTTGAAGAGAGAGAAATGCCATAAAGCTTAACCCTTGAGGGCATGGGTAAAAAGCATAAGGTAAAGGAAAGAGAGACGCTTGATTCTGATGCATTAATCATGATGCGGGGGAATCACGATGAGATCCAACTCTTCTAAGAAGACGAATTGGGCAACACTTCCGAGAGCGTGCATCGCTAGAAGATAGTAGCTCCCTGCCCTAAATAGAAGGCATAGGAACCATGGCGACTTTACTGTCATATACGTTTAGCATGCTCGGAGAAGGCTTTGAGCGCGTAGGGCATCTCTTTTGTCAACCTAAGGGCGTAAAATAATCAGATAAAGGGCTATGAATCGATAATAAAAATGGAACGTACCAGTAAATTGGCTGTCTTAAAGGTAGAACTATACATGTGGTTGATGTTGTTCACCTCAAGTACGCGTGAAAAACGGTTCACAAGGCCATGCTTATCTAGGGTTGGGTTGAGAAAGTCCGTCAAACAGAGAAATTCTCATGAAGTGGATACATACCTAGTCCAAAGCGGCGCAAATCAATCTGAAGACACTTCAAAGAGCTGCTTCGTTCTGAAGCATCGTAGATTTCATCCTCGTCGTCTGAGGAATCCATGCCAGCAAGTCTAAGATCAGCGGCATCAAGTTCTCCACTACAGATAACCATGTGTCGTTCATGTGGTGGGAATAGAGTGGCAAGCATGTGGACATCTGCGGTGAGTGATGAACCTTCAGGTGTTCTGGTAAAGCTAAAGAAGGGAACGTGTGATTCATTTTTGGAGGTGTTGGAATGCATCGAATGACTCGAATCGACCTGGAGGCTGAGGTGTGGTTGAGATTTTGAAGCAATTGGCGAAAGTGGGGCGAGTTTTGCATAATGCTTAGACGGAGACATGCAAAGTGAAGGGGGGTATTTGAGACTGTGCAGATCGGAATATGAACGAGACATGTTCGTGTTAAGTGAGGTGGTGGAAACGTTCTGCGGTGAATGAGAAAAATAGCCATCGTCATCACTCGATGAAGACGAAGCGGTGTCTGAACTTTCTGCGCTATGAGATGAAAATAGCTCGGATACGGAGAGGTCGACAACTGCGGGAGTTAATGGAGAAGATACGTCAGTCTGTGTCGAGTTTTTTCTGGATGTAAAATTGGAAGAACAGGGGGTGGAAGGAATAAGTTCGGGGAAAGCGACAAGCTTGACAATCTTTAGTCCCCAATGATCAACACCAAATTCATCGGAAAGTCCGACGCAGGCAAGATCTGGGTTAAGCATGCGGACTTCGCCTGCTGTTGGAGAATGTGATTTGCTACGAGGTGATTGTTGGGCAGCTGAAAAGGAGTGGAGTTGATTGTTCGAAGATCTCAGGTCTGAGATGTCGCGCGTAAGAATTGCACCATTGTTGTAGGCAGAAAAATCGGCAAGAGAACGTTCACAAAGAATCGGAGACGAGGGAATACTAGGTGAATTTGCTTCTTCAGAGTATAGATGGAAGCCTGCAGCAGCAAAGAGCGACATGGCCTCTTGCAACCTAGATTCCTTCACCTGATAATTTTGTCAAAAAAAATGCAGGGTCAAATCAGATTTCATTCAGGGATGATTGAAGGGTACTAACGAAAATAAAATCGCTGGTATATGAAGATTGATATAGTATTGAGATGCCGGCAGCAGCAAGAGGTGCAGAGAGATCATAAACCCTCGACCCGCAGTTATCTTTTTGAAAAAAGAGAATGAAATTAGGGGAGAAAGCACAAAAGATAATGAATATTGGATTAGTACCAATTCTATCACTATGCGAATCAATCTGCAAGACGCTCCAAGTGTCGTACGAAATTTCGACGGGTTCATGCGGAGAATGCGAAGAAGCACGGCGAGCAGACTTCCTGCTTGAGCCAGAACCTGATCTCGAGCGACGCTTTAGACTATCTTTTCTTGCTATAGGCTCAAAGTCCTGTAGCATATGATGTTCTGCAAAAATGCTGAGCTCTATTTGATTGCATGTTATATTGAGAAAGCCTGGGTTGGGATGGAGAATTTGTTTGAGGATTGGATGAGAAAGATGATTGAGACGGGAACGTGGAATATGGACGAGGGATAAAGATACAGGGAGCAGAGATATTGTGACTTGCATGGGAGATGGGAGAAGGAAAGAAAGAGCGAAAGAGACAGAAAACGGAGAGAATTCTAATTTAATTTCCATTTTTTACTTTTACCCCTGTGTACATCACATGACTCACCTTATCTCTTTTAAAACGTCATTTCAAAATAACCCAGTTCATTTAATTCTAGTTTAGTCTTCGTACCGATTTATCCGCACTCAAGACTCTTGGGTCGACTGCAAATCACATGAGCCCAACTCTACCTAAAATTCTAAGGTTCAAACTTCAGAGGCACGATAACCAGCTACATGAATCTCAATTTACAATCAAGATACCAATCATTACCGGTACCATGGTCTCAATCCAGTCTTCTCTAGCAATCGTCTCACTGTGAGAATCTTTTAAGCGCTTCCCGAGCGTGAAGACAATATTCAAGTCATTTCGAGATATTTTGAAAATAGTGTAATTGGAATTCAATACCAGTATCGCTATCATCGATTCGTTATTCTCCTGATCAGATAGTGAAATGACGACGTGGAGGAACAACTAATGCTGGCTAGAACTTCATTCAACCCTCCGACTCTGTACCAATGAAAGCCATTTTGGTTCTGAGCCTGAGCCCAGAGTTCCTCATTTGGTATTCAAAACTTTTCGAAGCAAGTTCATAGCCGGCGTAGTCGAACGACATCCAGTTACCGAGGTCCATTCCTCCGTCGCCGTCTATTTATTCGTATATCAATCTATTCGATCTGATTCAATTACTTTATTGCATCCCGTTCACCGTCTCCACTGTCCTTTCGTCGAGATATCTGTACCGCTCTGAACACTGGCACGGTACATCACATTCGACGCTTTTCGTTGGAGAGAAATATACAGGTCCGTGGGGAGAATGGTTATGTAACGGTAATGCATTGTATGGCCCAGTCCAGGCAGGTTGAGACTCGTGCATCATGAGTTGACACCACTGAAAACGCTTGCAAACCATCAGATATCCCGGAAAGAAGTTGGGACAAGTATGTGTCGTTGTGAGACCCTGGACTGTCTACTGGCACGTCCACGTCGTCCCTGACGGAGAAAACAAGTCATAATTTTGTTTCAATCTCCTAGGAAGCCTGTAGGAAGCACTCGTATGTCCATTTCATCAACCGTTCTCATGTCACAGGACAGGGTCGCGATTATCCGTCTATGTGAGCAACTTACGGAGGGCTAGGTGCTAAGATGATAAAAGATCCAAGCGACTGTTCTATACACGACAAAACCACGATGAAGACCGAGAAGGACCCTTTGCTCGTGAGAGACATCGGCGGTGGTGACGGAGAGCCTAAGGCCTATCTTCACAAGCTTTCGTGTGCATCCATGTCATTCAGACGTCATCTCCACGGTCGCGAACATTTTAGAGATGGTCTTTCCGCTCTGGACATCTTCTGTTAGAGTATTTCCTCGTGAATACTTCTCACATAACACTGGATGAACCATTGACAAGTAGAATATTCGAATCCTTGGAGGATTCCCTGGCTCGTCCGCACTGGTCCACAGAATGTACACGACTGGGAGACTAGAGTGAGTTGAAGATTGTCGCTTTTTTATGGTATTTTATTGAGTACTCACACCCTTATTGTTTGTGGCATGCTGCAGCCATTTTATGCCAGCCTGACATTGATATTGCAGGGATGATGACATTATCATCTATTGTTCCAAAGCCTCCCTATTTCTACCCAGCTTGAGGTTAAATTTTACCTCGAAATATGTTCCTTATTATCTTGTAGTAATAGTATGGATCGAGTTCAACCATCGTGACTTCCCTGATAATACTGATGCACACAAGCGCCCACAGGGCCATCACCCAACAATTAGGCGCATTTGGTCATTATGCACATATCGATAGTGCTGGGGCCTATGCTTACTCGAAATGGGTAGTTCCTGAATCGCCTGAAGCGTCAATTGTTCAAAGGGCAAAGGCACCAAACCGACAGGTACGGCTCCGTTAGCCTTCAAAGCTTTTTTACTGCAGATCCTTCGGCTCTGCATAACTGCGCCGCATCACGCGTACGAGCATATGCTCAATTGCATTTTTGTCTCAAAAACGCGCACTACATATTGTCTCCTCCCCGTTATATTACTGGGATCTGAATGACGGTATTTCGCTCCCTCGGGGTTGCCTTTATAATAAAATCCGATAAATTCGAATATGCGAATAAGCATAATAACCTTTCCTTCCTATATAGAAAAAAATGAAAACGCTAAAGGAAGCGATAATAAGGTTTTTTTCTTCGATCGATCGACATAATACGTATCGTGTGAGTCACGTCGTTATTGTCAGTACAGGCGCCTTTGCTTGACTGGGTAACAATCGAGCTCTTATTTCAAATATAACGTGGGGAATGGTATTGAGAGAGAGAGAGGTTATCTACTCTTTTTTTTTTTTTTTTTTTTT